>PVJH01020627.1:0-39706 GCA_004026705.1 Nesogale talazaci | reverse complement strand
GGGTCCCTCCCCTTACTATTATCGTCTTAGATTACCTCATTAATCTTGTTAGACCTGCATATATTTGTTTGTACAATTAAGATCATTCTATGCATGAAATACAAGCTAGATAAACCCTTCAGAAATAGTAATGGTAGTACTGATTCCCTGAGGGGAAAGGAAGGTGTGGGAGGGGGAGGTAAAAACTGATAGCGGTGCTGAGTGTAAAAACCCACTCAAGGAGAACAAATAGTAGAATTAAAGGTGAATGGATACACTGGATGGTGTAAGTATGGCAAAAAATAAAAATAAAATAATTTTAATATAATATAATAATAAGGGTTTAATATATCATATATAACTTAATATAATTATAAAATAATATATAATAATATGGGTTTCTAGGGAGGAAGTTGGGGGGGAAGGGGATAAAATGGAGCTGATATCAATAGGATCAAGAAGAAAGAAAACGTTTTGAAACTGATGGTGGCAGCAATTGTACAATTTCACTTGATCTATTTGAATTATGGATTGTTTTAATATCTATAAGAGCAACCAATAAAATGACTCCTAAAAAAATAGTTGAAGTTTTGGAAACTCACAGGGGCCATTCTACCCAGTTCGATAGGGTCTCTAAAAGTTGGCATGGGCTCAATAGTAGTGAATG
This sequence comes from Nesogale talazaci, assembly GCA_004026705.1. Classification (NCBI taxonomy): domain Eukaryota; kingdom Metazoa; phylum Chordata; class Mammalia; order Afrosoricida; family Tenrecidae; genus Nesogale; species Nesogale talazaci. The sequence goes on along the minus strand of PVJH01020627.1, from coordinate 39,060 downwards.
GAGCTATATATCTTCTTAAGCTACACAAAATTAAAACCACTCCAAGGTGACAACCAAGACATGTCTCTCCTCCAAAACTACTGGCTCTAGCAGTTCATATTGACAGGTATTACTCTGTCGATACTGAATGAAATATAAACAAAGTCATTGAAATGTATTGCTGAAAAAGAGCTGAGAAATGTATTGTTGAAAGAGAGCTAAGAAAGGTGTTAGAAATATGATGTGCATGATACAGTAGTGGAAAGTACATTTGGGAGAAGAGAGTATCTGCTTGGTTCTACTACCATGAATATTTTACACAATCTTACTTAATCTCAGTTCCTTGTCTCTAAAATCATAATGGCAATTGGACTTTTCGTGTGGCCTCCTTTCATAGATAAACCAACATAATACATGCAAAGTGCTTAGTTATAATTGATGGCCTATACTGAGCTACATAGGAGCAAGTAGTTTATTCAATCAAGGTCCTGATACCAGATCTAATTCCTTCTCCAAGAGACCACACCAAATCTTCTTTCACTAAAATTCAAGAAACCTAGAAGAACAGCCCTGGCTGTGTTCCTAAGAGTCTCGCCTATCCTTGAGAGGGCCCATAACATCCCTGGGCTTCAGTTCTCACATTAGAACGTTCAAAAATTAAGTTTATCATTTAAAAGATCAAAGCAGATTGGCAAGAGGGGGCAGTCTCTACTCACACTGCAGATTTTCCTGGCAATCAAAGAGACCATTTTCTGATGCCAATTTTGTACCAATTTTAGATGTTATCTAAATGCCAAAAAAGTACCTTACCTTGAATATGATTTGTTGCCTAGGTATCTCCATAGATTAATTATTGAGTTTTCTTATGCAAGTCTTTCTTGGCCTTGTCACTTTCAGTTCAGCTACAATAGCTATGAAAGCATTCACAAGTGCACTTAATGTCTCCAACGAGATCAGCTTCCTTTCCCTCTCATAGTATCCCTGATATAATGCTGCTCACAAAGTGCCTTCACTTTCCCTAATCACTACTCTGATGCAGTCCTCTCTTGGCCAAAACTGTTTATGAAGTAAGCAAAGGAAAACACCTTGTCCTTGATGGTGCCAGAGCTGTGGCACAAAGCGGAGAGAACTGTCCTGTGGGATTCCCATTACCAGCCAGGTTTCTCCATTTTTTTTCTCCATCTGCAAAAATGTATGAATAACTCTCTCCACTAGTCTATTTTTCTCTCCAAATTTTGTAAGTCCAGAGCCAACACTCTTTCCCTAATTTTGAGCCATCAAAATATTGGGAGTTGTGTAGTTCTGATTTGGATGCTGACTTGGATACTGACCAACAACAAGTGTTCCACTTGGTTGTTTCAGCCCAGATGTGTACTTTGTTGATGAAAATTGAAGAAAGGTCATATTCATATTAAAATCTATATCCCAGTCCCCCCACACCCACAGGGATATTTCTCTTGGGTGATTTATAGTTCTGAGTACCTGCATAATGCATTTCACAACTGTCTATTTGTCAGTCCCCTGCTTTTGCTTTCTCACCCTATTATTTAACCCTTCCATTATGTGTCTTATGCTTTTCTCATTTCACCAGCTAGATTTTTAATTCCTGCAAATCAAATTGAGTAGCATTGGTGCTTGCATTAAGAATCTTGCTAGCAGTGTTTATCCAAAGTGACATTTCTTTGCCTGTGTCCATCACTGACTAATATCATGGAGATGAGCTACCTGTAATTGACTTACATGCATTGCTGGTCTTCAATGAGTCTCAAGTATTGTAGAAGAAATGGACATGAATAAAAATATATCATTGTATCATAAGTGAGTTTATGTTACCAATTCCAAAATCCAATTTCCGTAGCACCAGAAAGATTAAAAGCAAGTGGCTAACTTACAAATGTTGGGAAATTATGGTAACTATATCATGTCCACTGCACAGGTAAAGTGAAATAATTCACAAAACTGTCTCAGAGAAAAAAGATTTTCATAAAATGTTTGTCTCTTGTGCAGTCTTCTCCCTACTCTAACTCCTCCCATCATCACCATGGCAATCTTCATAATGAAGAGGTCAAAAACAGTGATGCCCTGTTTTACTACGCGAGCATCTTATCTAAATATGCAACATCCCAAAATAGGCCTCAGCCAGACTCTTCAACAATCTATCTATGCTGAAGGAACCAGGTTGCTTAATTTTATAACAGCAGGGTTACAAAAAACACCTAAGGAAAGAAACATGGAGAAAATAGCAAAGCCGGTCTAAAACAGTTAGTTGAGAAACATAAGAATGAAAAAAAATTACATGTAAATGTAAGACCCCTGACGGCTATTCTCCCTTGAGCGTGATCATGTTGGATGTCTCCCAGCCATGTTTGATTGAACAAGAAATGTTCTCACAGTTAGCATTAGACTTCAGGGCTATACGACCTATTAAACTGCTTCAATATTTTAAACCATGTGTCTACTCTGATCCTTTGGTAGTTACTTCTGGGAATAATGCACTGAGAGTTCTCAAAATATGGTAAGGTTCAATGAGAGAGGGCAACGATGGGTTATTAAAGTCTGCCACAGACTGAAAAAGGAAGTAGCTGAATGGGTTTCAGTGGTCCACTAACAATAAAATAAAAATTTTGAATAATTAATATCAAGAAAGGGACACAGAAAGCCTAAGGAAAGTTATTAAGAAAATACTGGTTCTTTCAAATATAGTCATATTTGAAATAAGGCACCTTTGAGGTAACTTGAAGGTTTTAGATCTTCAAATAATTTCATGTTCTTTTACAAGTCCATATCTCTTTAACTCCTATTCCTCCTGCAAGGAACAGTCTTATCTGTAAGCTAATGCATAGACATCGTTATTTGTAAAAACTTTCCCTGTTGCCTAAGTCCTATGATAGGTGATTGTTCTCTGTGAGCCCAGGAATCGTCTGCTTCCCTTCTCATAATGTATCCAGCTATACTGTGACAGTTCCTCTAATTGTCTGTTTTCCCCATTTGGCCATACATTTTGTGAGTGGTGGGGCTATAACAAATCTGTGTACTGCCAGTTTCATAGCTCCACATGGACCTATAGCGGATGTTCAATGAATAAATGAGTGAATAAATGAGTCTACAACAGAAAAGGTCTACTTATCTGTTATGATGCTGGTGTGAATATTATAAGAAGATTCAATACATGAAAGTTTCATATCCTAAGTATATTAAAAACTTGGAGAAAATAAGTTTTTAAGAATAGAAGTAAAAAGTTGTTTTAATGGGCAATCAGTACAGTAACGCTTGAACTATTGAATGGTACGCTATCTGTATTAGATCACAATAAAATGGTTCTGGAAAATAAATAAGTAAATAATGAAATTACATCTTGATATGAAGCTCTTCCTTAGACATACATGACTATCCCTGGTTTTGTTTCTCTACACAAGTAGCTAAACAGAGTGGTCAAAATTTATAGCAGACATGAAGTGTGGTTTGGGGATGAAGAAAAGTTTGCAGATAGCAGTAGAGCAAGAAACATAACTAGAAATGTCTAACTAACTGCCAGATACTAGTATACTGAATACTTCATATGGATTCCTTCTGGTCCTTGCACAATTCTCTCAAGATGTAGTATCATAGGAGAAAGTGTCTCAGTATAAGTAGCATATGAGCATCCTGGTCAAGGGAGGATCCAGCACTTGGGATGTGGGAAACAAGCACCTGGAATGGCCAAGCAGCACACGACGTGAGGAGGATGTAACTCCTCACAGGGAATTAAAGGTTAGAAAGGGGAGGAGCACTGAGGAGGCACATAAAAACAGTCACTTCATTCCACTCTTTGGCAGTACTATTATGGCATTTTCATTTAAATAAATATATCTGTACATTTTATATATATATATATATATATATATATGAAAACCTGACAAAATTAATTACAGTGTCTTAGTTTTGTAGTGTTACTCTCAGCATAAATACCATATGTGAGTACCATAAATTCAAAGAGAAGAAATCTACATTCTCTGTTTGGGGAAGTTAAAAGTTCTCTCGAAGGTCTTGTTCATAGTCCTGGTGTTCTTTGGTTTCTTGACAATACTCATATGGTGATTATCTTCTCCCATTCATGTATTATGGTCTTCTAGTAACTCAGAGGTAATTAGGTTTAGGACTCACTCTAACTGGTGTGACTTCAATGGACTAATAATGTTACATTAAATGACACTTTGAAAGGTCATCTGCTCAATCCTGGAACAAATTATTTAGGTGAATAATTAAATCATACACTTTATAACTAGGCTTTCAATACATATTTTAAGCAGACACAATCTATTCATAACAAACAGCAAGGAAAATTTCCATGCTCTCATAATGGAAAAGTTTATGCTTCAAGTATGTTATATCTAGCAATTCCCTGATTGCCACCAAAGATTTGGCTTATTTGGATCTTGTTTCTGTAACTTGTGAGTGGTGGCTTCATGTTAAGGTTGACTCCCAGTGTTAGCCCTAGGTGATCAATGCCTAGAAATTTATGTCTTCTACTCCACATTTGGTATCAGAGGCCCAACTTCTGCTTGAACAATCCCAATGAAGGAGAAGGGTGAGTTCTGTCCCTCTAAATAGTGACATAACATTGTTGCCAAAGAACACTAAAAGTACCGTGGACTGTCGGAAGAACAAACATGTTTGTCTTGGAAAAAGTACAATGAGAATCATCCTTAGAAGCAAGGGTGTTGAGACTTTATCTCATGTACTTTGAACACAGTGTCAAGAAAGACCAGTCCCCAGAAAAAAAAATATTATATGTGGTAAAGCAAAAGATCAACAAAAGAGGAAGACATTCAATGAGATGGATTCCCCCAATGGGTACACATGTAAACCATGAGTGTGAGGATGATGCAGACCAGAGAGTGTCTAGGTCAGTTGTACATAGTGTTGCTAGGAGTTTGGAACTGAGTAGACAGCACCTAACCAAAATAATATACTGCTACTACAATGTATTATACTCTGGTTATTTCTCCTGGTTTACCTTTACCATTACCACAACTATGACAACCACTTTTCAGTCTCTCTCCAAACTATGGACCTAATGTGTGTTTTCAAATTTAATTGTATTAAAACTTACCTGCCGTGAAAGTCTAATATTACACCATTAATCATTTTCTAGTGTTCAAACTCACCAGCCACTCGAAAGAACAACAGGGCTCCTTATTCCTGTAAGGACACTTACAATCTCAGAACTTCCTGGGGCAGTTCTACCCTGTGCCATAGGGGTGCAAAGAGTCAGAATCAACTCCAGGGCAGTGCGCTTGGTTTAGGTTTGCTATTCTCCATTGGTGGCACAATGGTTGCACACCTGGCTGTTAACTAAAAGGTTGGCCTTTAGAAACTCCAAGCTGCTCTGTGGGAGACTGCTTTGGGAGTCTGCTTCTGAACATCTGATAGCCTAGATACTGTTCGAGGTAGTTCTGTTCTGGTCTGCAGGGTGATGAGTAGCTGAATTCAACTCAACAACAACATTCTCCACAGGTACGGACAGCTAGTTGAGAGCAGTATTTAGTTTTACTCATCCTTATATCCCATATGTCAATACCATTTTATTTCCTAAAGCTCAGTTTTGTCATGAGCAAAAGAAATAACCAGGACTGGATAATCTTGAAGGAAAATATCTAGCTTCAGAGGTTCTCTATCATTTTTATAATATGATGTATATTGTAGCTAATACATTATTTTTAGTACATACAGAAAACCTATGCTGATAGACAAAATTATTGTTGATGGCTTTATTGTTTGGCAAGTGTACATCTCTTTCACAGGTATATACCAGCACTCAAATAGTTCCAGGCATATGCAAATAAAGAGAAAATGAATCCTATTGTTGTGAAGTCTACTGTGGTTCATAGCAGTCCCATAAGAGAGTATGACTGCCCTATAAGGTTTTCAAGGCTGTAATCATTACAAAAGCAGACACCACATTTTTCTTCCAAAGTGACTCAGAAGGTCAAACCTCAGGCCTTTCATTTAGCACCTACACTAACTTAATCACTGCTCCATTAAGACTCATTGTCCAAGATGTAAATCCACCTAAACCCATTAGCTATTCAGAATCACAGTGACCACTGGGTCACTACAGTACAGTACCCTAGTACAGCATGGAATTGTCCTATCTGATTTCCAAGGCTGTAAATCTTTATGGAAGCAAACTGCCATCTGCTTCTTATTTGTCATTCCCATAGAATAGCTAGTGGAGATAACTGCCAATCTTTTCATTATCTTCCCCGTGATTACCTACTGTGTCACCAGGACTCCTGTCTGGTTTATGAAAGGAAACCCCCATAAGGGGTCTTTACTCAGAGCTATATGTTTAAACTTTTTTATAAAACAACCTCATCTTGGAACCAGGTAACAGGCAGCAGAAGACCCATAACAATCAAAGAAATGAAACCATATGGTTGAGAACAGGGAGGGTTGGATCAGAGACATGAAGTCCATCTGTCAATAGAACATCCCCTGCAGAGGGGTCACAGGGAAGAGATGAGTCAGCCAGGGTGCCGAAAAGAACTGATGAAACACAATATTCCTCTGGTTCCTTGAGTCTTCCTCCCCACCCACCATGACTCCAGTGATGTCTCACTTTGGGTTAGACTGGAGCATGTAAAAAGATGTACATAAAAGATAAGAGCTCACGACACATTCAACCCAGGAGCAAGTATGGGAAGAGAGAAACCAGATGGGAAGAGAGAAGCGGGTGAGGAAGGAAGAAGGTAGAATGGATCATAATGATCAACACACAACCACACACACCCCTCCAAGGGAAAGAACAATGGAAACCATGGAGGAAGGGAGACTGGTGGTAATTGTGAGATGTGAAAATAATAATTTATACTCGATAAAGAGGTGGGACAAAGGGAGGAGGAAAGAAGAGCAGCTGATACAAAAGACTCCTAGAAAGTAATTGTTTAGAAAAGAATGATGACAGCATATGTACAAATGTGCCTAATTGAGTTAATGTATGAATTGTAATGAGAATTGTAAAGCCCTCGATGAAATGGTAAAAAAAAAAATGAGACAAATAAAATTTGTGTGTATATGTCACAAATGAAAAAACAAAACCTCCTCACCTTCAAAATATTTTTTAATACACTTAACACATTGTCAAATCTGCGGTTCCACTTTTGGAAACATTGTTCAAACTTATCTGTTTGAATGGCTGACACTACCTTCCTTGTGTTATTCTTCACCTCTTCTATGTCATCAAATCACTGTCCTTAAATGCCCCTTTTCACTCACAGAGACAAAAAGGAGTCGCATGGAGTGAGGTCAGGTGAGTAGGGTGTATGGAGCGAAAGAGGCAAGCTGTTTTTTGCCATAACTGGTACACTGAGATGAATGCAGGTTTGGGGCTGTGGTGACAAAACCAGTCCCCCATCTGCCACAAAGCAGGCACATTTTGTAGCAAACTTTTGCACAATCTTTTCAGAACCCCTCAATAGAAAGTTTGACCTTGTGGGATGAACTCCGAATGCACTAACCCCATCACATTAAAAAAAAACATTCTCTTAATCTTTAATTTCACTTGATGATTGCTTTGGTGGGCTAGGTGAAGATGGTGTCTTCCACTGGCTTGATTTCTCTTTGCTTTCAGGGTGATGGAAATAGCATCATGTTTCCTCACCAGCAATGACCTTGGAAAAACAGGCTGGGTCACTTTGGAGCTGGTCTTTCAAAGTACAACATATTTCCACTCAATGCTCTTTTTTCTGATCAGTTAGAACTAAAGCACCATTTTTGCAGTGATCCTGTTCATTCTTAAATCTTCCTTTAAAATTTGCTGACCTGAGCTTCAAGATAGTCCAAATCCACCATTGTTCTTCAAGCACATGTGCCCATATTTCATGGACATTTTCATTCATTCTGGAAGTTGTTGGGCATCAAGAATGAGGTTTGTTATCAATTGACATTTCACCTTTTCTTAAAACAGGAAACACACTCATACACTTGAGTTTTTCCCCATAGCACTATCCTTGCAAACTGTGCTCAAAATCACAAAATCACTTTCTGGGGTATTTTTCCTGAGCGGGAAACTAAGTTTCACAGCCACATGCTGTTCTCTTAAATCGGTCATCACACCAAAAAAAAAATGTTCAAGAAAAACTGTGTTTACAAAAATATCCACTGTGACCAGAGAGAACCTTCCCAAGTGAGGTCACTGAAAGGACTAGCTTAGAGAGAGTTGCTTGATGCTCACCTAGCAGGTGCATACTATGCAAAAAAAATGCATACTATGAAAGATCTGTAGGTGTGCAATGATAGAGGTAGGAACTAGAAATACAGGGAACTCAGGACAGATGATCTCTTCAAAACCATTAGTGAAAGTGGTGATACCAGAAGGTTGGAGGGAAGGTGGGGCAGAAAGGGGGGACCAATTACAAGGATCTACATATAGCTTCCTCCCTGGAGGATGGACAGCAGAAAAGCAGATGAAGGGAGACATCAGACAGTGTAAGATATGACAGAATAATAGTAATTTATAAATTATCAAGGGTTCATGAGGGAATGGGGAGCAGGGAGGGAGGGGGAAAATGAGTTTCTGACACCAAGGGCTCAAGTAGAAAGCAAGTATTTTGAGAATGATGAGAGGAACAAATGTACAAATGTGCTTGAAACAATGGATGGATGGATGAATTGTGATAAAAGTTGTAGGAACCTCTAATAAAATGAGTTTTAAAAAGAAAAGGAAGGAAGGAGGAGGGAGGGAGGAAAGAAAGAAAGAAAGAAAAATCGATCGATCGATCTTCCAAGTGGAGCATTATACTGGTTCAGGAGAGGGGGAGGTGTGGCCTTCATATAGTAGACATCTAATGAATATTCATTGACTGCAAGAATATATTATGCATTTCTGCATACCACTGGTGTCATCCTGTGAATGGGGCCTTACATATCTGAATGTTATCTCATTTAATTCATGCAATAATTTTAAAAAACAGGGATTATCTTCCCCACTTAAGAGATCACAAAAATGGGACTGAGATGCCAACTAGTAACTGGCAGAGTCCAGAATCTAGTTGAACAAACTCTGAAATGTGTGTTCTGTTCAGTGCTATGCTGCCTGATTTGCAACATTTTAAATTCCAGACCATCTGGGAGCTGAAGTTTAACAGGCAGATCTCATCATGGAGTTTCAGATCTGATGCACTTGGGTATAAATGATGGTGGTGGAGAGATGCCTTCGGGACAGGGAATGATAATGATCTCCAAAATTACTCTCAGGATGATCTACTTCATGCGACCAGTAGCCCCTAATATTTAATCCCATCAAAATAATTATAAAACCTCTTCAGTGTTACCTTGCAAGCAACAACTGCAATTCCCCCAGAACAATAACCAATTCCCTATTTCTTCTGCATTGAAGAAGGAACAGAATAGCTGATATTCCTTATTAGCACACTTACAGTGTTGAAAGCCTCCCCTTTGCCTTTTTTTTCCCTTCCTCTTATGGGCAGCTCTGATCAGAACCTGAGCACATGAAATATTCCTTTATTTCTTTCCACATTATGATGCTGTGGTTATCATCCAGTTTATAGTCCCCTTTATATCTACTATACAAGCTGGCATAATTCAGTTGCTGCGTCCCTTTCATTAATCTTAAAGCCTTTGGAATTGTGCTGCAAGTTCTCTGGTGATTTGTCCACAATGGAAACTTTGGGGAAGAAAATAATTTACATTCAATTTTTACTATTTCACGTGATGATTGGAGATGGGACAATCATATGGTTGATTCACCTTATGTTTTTCTTAGCACTCACCTGAACCCTGAATCTGTGTCTTCCTGGGATACTTCTACACTAGATCAGGCAATGCCCTCAAAGGGAAAACATTGTTGCCTTCATGACTTCATTCATATCATTCCAGCATCTCAGATGATCCTCTCTTTGTGCAGACCCTTAGATGCTGGGATTTCTAAATAAACTCCAATAGCACTGTCTTGGTGATATGGTTGGTGGTGACACTGTTGCCCATCATTCCTGTTGCTATTAGGTTCCATTGATGTGATTCTAACTGATAACAACCTGTGTATAACAGAATGAAATTTAACCAAGGCCTGTGCCATTCTCAAAATAGTATGTTTGAATCCATTGTATGTAATCACTAAGTTAGCATATCTCATTGAGAATGTACCAAACACCATGCCCTACTCCTGTGACTAGTGTCTCCTAACAACATGCCCTAAGTAAACAAGATGAAGTTGGGACATCCTTTATTCTAAGAAATGTTGTAACTGTCCTTCTTCCAAGACAAATCTGTTTGTTCTTCTCGAAGTCCATGGTATATTCAATATTCTTGACCGATACCAAATTCAATTCTTTTTCGGTTTGTTTTGTTGTTTCTCCTTGTCCCGTTTTTGCATTGTGAAGTGATTGAACATGCCATAGCTTTGGTAGGCCTATTTAGTCATCATAGGGATATCACAAAGTGATAGGGTAGCTGTCGTGATCTAGAACAAAACCCCGTAGTCCGTTTCAAGCTGACAAGAGTGTGCTTCCTTACCAGTAGCCCCAGAAATCCCTCACTGTGCCTTATTGGCTCTTCACAGCCATCCCTCAGGCATTTGGTGAGAGGAAACTACATTAGGCTTGACCAAGCCAGAATTGGAAACCTGCTGTAGAGCCAGATGTGGAATCAACTACACAGAGGGTGAAGGAGGATACTAGCCATGTTCCTAGAAGACGTGAAGGCAGGAACACAGAGATCAATACATCAGTGTTCATTGTCCCACTTTTTGCTGTAGCCAAGAGGTAAAAATAACCAAAATGTCCCTGAACAGATGAATATATACATAATATGAGGGACATACACACAAAGGAGTACTGCAAATTATAAAATGAAATGAAGTCCCAGTGCATGCTACAACATAGGTGAACCTGGAAAAATAAGTCAGTCATAGGTGGACAAATATTTCATGATCTCACTTCCATGAAATTGGCAGATATATTGGAACCGAAGAATCTAATTGGACGCCAGAGGTGAGCAGGAGGAGGAAGGGAGAAGTTTGTGCTGAGGGGCCCGAAGGGTATGTGGTGATGGTGAGGCAATGATGTGGAAGAGGAGAGTGGGAATGCTGACAGAACCCAAAGAAAAGCATGCACTCAATGTGACTGAATTGTACACATGAAAATGATGGAGATGACACATGTTTGAATATGGATAATTTCACAATAACATTTTGAAAACAAATAATGAAGGATACAAAAAGGCAAACAGGGGTCTTTTTGAAGAGAATGCAAATGGCACGCTAGGAGAGGAATCAACATGAGTTCACTGGGCTCATGAGTAAAACCAAGAACAACATCACGGAAAACTCTATTTTCCTAGTGCCTACATAGCATTTTTCTCAAATCTGAGGAAATTGCATTATCAATCTTGATTACTTCCTGTTGGACAGCATTCTCACAAGCAAGCTGACCCAGGCAAAACACAGTGCAAGCCCTGATATCTGAGGTTATATTTGTATTCAAAGAAAAAGACTAAATTATATTGTCATCTTATCTGAAGGCTTAAGAATAATTAACTGGCTGAAGGAGACAACGAGAGGAAAAGATGAAGCATCCCGACTTCTTAAAGGTTATCAGTGTGCAACAGAGAAAGGCTTGGTGTCTGCTGAGGGTCGGAAGCATTTGTCTCTGAAGCTGAAATGATCTTCGTGACAGGTCGAAAATCTGGTCGTGGAGCGTTAGTGGGAGAACTCAAACAGACAGCAAAGCCACAAGCAATAAAAATCAAACCAGCCCAAGAAAAAAACCTCCTGAACTAGTCATGACGAGCGATGCTTCTAAGAAGTTGCTTTGTTTCTCTTGCCTAGAAATAAGCAGCTCTATATTCAATGTCGCCAACATCATAGGTACCCATTGTGTCTCAGAATCTACTGCTTGTGGCTCACCAGGGAGACGCACCCTCGCATGAACCTGCATCATGCCCATCCACGTCCGAACGGCTCTAAGTCCAACCTGCCCAGTACCATGAGCATAGTCTCTCCTCTGTCTGTGCCTCTGCCTTATCTTTTTTCTGCCTCTACATGAGGGAAGGAGAAATGAATCCCCATCCACTGAGGTGTCAGACTCAGTCCTAAAGATGAAATCAAGAGGGAAAAGAGAAATTCTCAAATAGACACTATTGACAACACCTTAGAAAGAATCAAATGCCAAAGACCGTAGTCATCCATCACTAAGAAAGTATGTGCAAGAATTCTACACGGAGCATGACTAAAGAGTCCAGAGAGAAAATAAAGGAGGCCTAAATAACTGGCAAGAGTGTCCACGTCCATGCAAATCTGACCATCTTTCCCAAATAGATGTACGGATGCAATATAATCGGTAACACAATGTCCCTGATCCTTCTTCACCATTCCTTTCAAAGTCAAAAACCTTCAGGACATCAATGAGGCAAGGTGTCCTGCGCTCCCTCAGTTTTAGCCTGTAAGTCTTTCATCCCTGGCAGCCCCTCAGCAGCATGCAAACCAGGATGGTTGGGCCTCCTACCCTAGATACACTTTTACGACCGTTTGAAGATCACCTCCTTAAGAAAGAGATGATCTACCTCTGTCAAAACTCAGAGCATTTCTAACACAAACAAGATGCTCCCTGATGGTCTCGTGGTGAGGATTCGGTACTAATACACGCTAAGTTTTCACTTAATTTAATTGTTGTTCATTGCCAGTTGAGTCAGAATTAGTTCATCAGCTATTTTCCAAATGACAGTCTGATCGAGGATGGACATGATCTGTTGATGCCCTCCTGAGAATCAAACTCATTCACAAGGCCCTAGCATCTTGTGTTGTGCACCTGTGAGTTGAGCACCATGGTATTCCACATGGTTCGTAGAGCTGAGGGGTGATGCTCAAATAGAAGAAAGGGGATAAACGATGGGAACATATAGGAGCACTCGCTTCTAAGTCCATCCCACTCTATGGAGAGAGCGCCTTTTCTCCTCACTTTAGGTTTATGTTCTGGACTGCACAACAGACTACAAAGCCCCACATGGGGATCAAGCCTAAGATGTTCTATAATACCACTCAAACTGAACTAACCAGCCATAAAAAGAGTGCATAATTAACTTGGAAAAGCTTTCCAGTCAAAGAGGGTCTCACAGTAGGTGGAAGCAAGGCCTAACCCAGAGCATAAGCACCCAGCAGAGACAGGCATTGTTCAAAGATATCCAGATGATCCCTCTTTTTGTTAGCAAGTTGTCCAGCTGCTCATGCAACTTTAATTAAGCTCAAGTCTAATTAATCTGTGACCTTATTCAAACCAACTGTTTCCATTTGCCTCTACTGCCTTTCCTTATTCAGACACCCTTTCCCTTGAGGTAGAAGTCGGAGGTCTTTTGTCTAATTAAGTTTCATCAAAAGATGACTGAAAATGTCTTCCATAAACAGGAAATTCCCTGTCAGTAGAAGTGGCAGAGAAGAAGTGTGGCGCCGACATGACACTGCTCTTAGAGTAAAGCCCGGGTCCAGCAGGAACCTCTTGAAAGGTGGCACATTGGCTACCAGACATGTGAAAATAGAAAGCAGGGTATTATGTTGAGAACAGACAAGGGTGGCAGTAAGGAAACACAGAGAGAAGGAAGGAGAACATGATGCTGTGTAAGAAAGGAGCAGTGAAGAGATGGGTGCAACAGTCAAAGCATTATGATCCCCTCTGCTAGCTTCTAATCCAGTGCTCCCAGTGTCATGTTAGGACCCACTGCCTGCTACAAATGGCTTATACAGGTCTCCTTGTGTTGATTACCTCAGTAATCAATGGGTGCCGAGAAGGGTCAGATTCCAGGCTGATATTCTCTGGTCATGAGCCACTTCCTCATTCCATGATATGCTATAGGAATAGAATGTTTGTGATGTGTGCTGTGAGGGATATTAAAAATGTTGGGGAACAATAGTATAAACCCATTTCCCCAGGTAGCTCTGACACCTCTCCCCGAAACCTGCATCATCCGAATCAGCATCCCACCAACCACAACTGGCCCATGTGATGGAGGCCAACAATGTACTTTGTCAAGATGTATTAGAATAACTAGAATGAACTTGGGTTGACTTGAATGTCACTCTCCCTCAATCTGCCTAACTAGTATCAGACTCGTGGAAATGAGTAGCTCAATTAACTAATAGGCTACAGAAACAGCAGCCTCCATGACCCTGAGACTAGAAAAAGATGCCTGGGGGGCATTATCAACTGTTCTGAAAGACCATCACATTAGAATGGAGGCAGTGGGAGGTCCATGTGGAACAACGGCCAAAATCATAAAAAAAAAAAAAAAAAAAAGACCAAGCTTCCTGTTCGTTTAGGGTTTTATGGAACTCTAGAAATGATTATGCTGAGTTGCCCTTTAGGTCTGGAACTAAGCTCACTCGCTGGCTTCCTGATCAGCCAACCAAGCGTCAGGTGCCATCAAGCCACTTCCAGCTCCTCATAATCCCCGCTGTGTTTGAGCCCAGTATTACAGTAACTGCGCTCATCATCACATGAAGGGTCTTCTTTTTCACTGACCATCAGCTGCAGCAAGCAGGATCTCCTTCTCCAGAGTTTGGACTCTCCCATAATGCCTTTTAATTTGTCCAAAGTACATGAACCAAATTTCACCATACTCACTTCTAAGGGGCATTCGGGCTGCATGTCTTCATTCTGCTGTACTGTGGGGGCTTATATGTTCCTGTGATGTTGGAAGGTATGCCAAACATATTTCAAATATGAGAAAGATCCTCCATGATGGACAGGTTTTAGGGAATTTCCAGACTAAGACAGATTAGGGACCTCTTCTGAAAATATTAGCCACTGAAAACTTTTACATAGCAGAGGGACATGAGCCAATAGTGCCATGAAATGTGCCCCTCCCCAAGTTAAAAGGGAAAAATATCAATGGGAAACAGCTGCCTCCTCAAAGAAAAACTGAACAAGAGTTCTGGAAAGGCAATGGTAATGGGACAGTGGGACACACTTCATAGAATGGTCAACTGCCTGAGTGCAAAGGGCATTTAGCCAAGTTCAGAAGGATTAGAAAAGTAGGGAAACTAGGAAATACAAGAAGCGATTCAATATTGTGGAGATTTCAATGAATGATATGAAAAAGAGGTGTCATTAGTTATTAGATTGAAAATGGATATGCTCTGTAAATATTCACCCAATTCACAATAAAAAGTTAACCACATAAAATGGAAACTATAAAAGATTAACTCTCATGAGAAAATAAATAGCAAAACACTCCAACTTCTTCTCCTTCTTAGTCTAAAGATCAAAGTTGGTCCTACAACTGGCAAGTTCTTCTGAGAGCTGTCACCCGTGACACTCGATCTTGACTGCTCACAACAGCCCAGCTCAACTGCAAAACCTAAAGCTCCCTGCCAATGAGTCAATTCTGACTCATCAAGAAGAATCTACCCCTGTGGGCTTCCAAGGCTATAAATCCTTATGAGAGCAGAAAGTCTCCTCTTCTCCTACAGAGCAACTGGTGAGTCTGAACTACTGACTTTGTGGTTAGCAGTACATTGCCAGCAGAGCTCCCAAATCCAACTCTGCTCATCAGAATATAGACATATTGGTGAGTATTCAGGAATGCCACCTCTGAGGGATACAGAGTATAAAGAGGTTGTGAGCTGAGGGCAATGGTATGAAATTCTACCCCAAGGATCAACAGGTTCTCCTATTGGCTCTTATCTTGCTGAGCTCCCCAAAGCCAGCGGACCCCACATCATACTTGCCAAAAGTAGTTTCTGCATATCACCTCCTTCACATGTCTGCCTACGCCTTTTCTCCATCCCAGATGCCTGAGATATACCTCACTCCAAATAGCTTATGTTCTGTTTGGGGTTTTTAAATAAGTTTTATTAGTACATGTGTTAGACAGGGTTCTCTAAAGAAACAAAACCAGGACACTAATAATTACATATATTTATAAAAATATAAAGATATCTAACATAAGAAATAAGCAGTTAAGTAATCTATAAAGCAGTACAAATGGTGCGACTCACTTGCATGAGACAGCTAGTAGACTGGCAGTCCTTTGAGCCTTGAAGGTTGCTGAGCAGTCCTCTGTAGAGCATTTCAGGCTATCTAGCCACAGGCAGCAAACAACAAGGCAAGCCACCAACAGTCAGCCTGATAACAGTGTCCGACAGTCCCCAGTTCAAGAGATGTATATTCCAGGAGTGTGGCGAAGCAGGGCTTGAAGGAACCTCAACCCACTGCAACACAGACCACGGATGGATTAGGTGTCCCACAGGTAGTGTCACTCAGAGATCGAGGCACAGGACAAACAAGGCAGCCGGCTGGTCTGAAGATCCAAGAGCAAGAGAGAAAGGGCGGGGCTTGCCAAGCCATTTATGTCTTCATCCTTCAATTGATCTCACTTGTGTTCATTGGTCATGTTGTCACAACAAACCTACCTATCACAGTACATAATTTGCATATCATGCATTCAATAGTTCAATCATTCAATCATATCAAGGAAAAATCATTACCATATCAATGTCGGAACTCCCCTCCCCCCCATGGTGAAATGGCCTTTAAAATGATTTGTGCTATCACAGTCAGTTTAGTGCTTCCTTCCCCCTCCCGCCTTCAGTGTTTATTTCTGAAATTCGTCCCTATCACTCACCCCCTCTGCATCCCTACCAACCCTTATATCAGTTATTCTCACTATGCATCCATTCCTCCTGTCCATCACAAACTGGGACACCCAACAGAAACAATAAAATGCAAAATTGAAGTAAGGTGATAGGGAGAAAATAATAATAATATAAAGACCAAAATACAAATAATGAGCAAGAAAAGCAAAGCACTCCAACATCTTCTCATTCCTTGGCTAAAGATCAAAGTTCTTGAAAAGACAACATGAAAAAAGTCAGGGAAGAAATTTTTTGTCATGGAACCTGTGACACTTGAACCCAGAACAAATTCAGGTCGGGTTTATAGGGATCATCTGCCCAAGTTTCAAGTTCAATTCAGCATATTCCCGTTTCAATGGTTTCTGCAAATAGACTGTGTTCTGAAGGACTTCTCAAAAGGGCTAGGGCTGAGATTTTTCTGAGGTACTAACCAGGCTTATTGGCTTTTGTATGAATATGCACATGGAAAAGACCTGCGAGTTAAAATGCATAAATCCATGCCTAGTGAGGACGCCTTGATCCCGCTGCACAGAGAGAGCAGTTTAAAGAGACCGTCTAGATGAGGGCCTCAAATCGTCTCCAAGAGGTGGAACCATTTCCACTCCCGTGTTTACACTGCCCACCTCCCTTTTTGGCAAAAGATTAGCTTTGGGCTTAGAAGCACAAACCTACACACATAAGAAAATAAAAGAAAAACCCATTGCCAGGAGTTGAATGGGCTGAAACCACCCACTAAGGCTTAGGGTGGAGCACACATTTTTGGTCCTCTACTGTGGCCTTACTTGGAATACCAGGCTTAGGAATATGTTTCACTAGGGATAGAAACATGCTCAAGCAAAAGTTCGGCACAGAGGCGAGGGTAGGGGTAACGGCATTTCAGGACCATAGTTCAGAGCCGCATCTGGTCTGTGGATTCTGTGAGCCGCTCAGGTCAGAAGCTTCGCAGGCTCAGCCTGGCTTAAGGTGCCTGCGGCAAAAAAGAAAGCCGAGCTCTAGAGACCCTCCTCTATGTGCCTTGAATATTTCATTTTTAAAGATTTTGTTTCTAGACCCTGGAAATACAGTGGGAAAATGGGGCTCTATCATTTTAACAGTCCCATCAATCAAGGAATTATTCACATTTGTTACCTTCTAGCCTACTGCCTCAAGATTATACTTGGCTGCCAGAAAAGATTGAGGAGCGCAATTAACAAAACACTATTACAGATATAGGTTGTAGCTACAGCAGACACAATTAAGGGTCACGCATATGCAAGTGTATACACACATGCAAAAACGCACATCAGTTTTCAAGGCTGCCATACCAAATTACCACAAACTAGGTGACTTGGAAAAAAATCTATTTTTTCATAGATTTCATAGATTTTCTGGAGGCTAGAAGTCCAAACTCAAGGTGGTCAGTACGAGTTGTGCTCTCTTAGAAGACAATACGGAAAATTCTGTTCTAGCCTTTCTCTTAGTTTCTGATATTGTCAACAATGCTTGACATTTCTTCCATTGTAGAAGTATCACTCAAGTTTCAGTTTCAGCCTCTGTTATCACATGGCAATCTCCATTCATGTCTATTCACTTGTGTGCCTCAAAGAAGGACGTGGATCATATTGAATTAGTGGTTAGTGGCTATTTCAATTATATCATCCTTCACTTAATTATGCCTGCAAAGAGCCTACTTCCACATAAGGTCAGATTCACAGATACCAAAGATTAGGGTTTCAACACAGCTTTTTGGGGAACCCCAGTAGAAACAAGAGGCTTTCTCAGAAACCCACAGGGCAGTTTTACTCTGTCGTAAAGGGTCACTATGAGATGAATTTGGTTCCAGTGGTTGTTTGTTTGTTTGTTTGTTTGTTTATAGTTAAACAAAAAAAGAATCTTCTATTTCTCAATTAGTTCAAACAAAAATTTAGACTCACTACTAGTCAATTAGACATTGGGTTGCCAATCAGAAGTTGGTGGTTTAAACAAACCCACCAGTGGCTCTGTGAGAAAAAGAGGAGGCTGTCTGCTTCCACAAAGATATACAGTCTCAAAATATGTGCACAAGCAAATGTGAAGAAAGATGACAGTGCCTGGCTATCAAAAGATAAAGCATCTGTGATCTTAAAGGCTTGAAATTAAAAAGCAATCTGTGGTCTGCTTATGGTAATTTTATGATTGAAATGTAGGGGTGGAGTTTAGCCTGTTAATCTAGAGATAGCCATTGAGTAGCCAATGAGGCCTCTATGTGGGCATGGCTTTCACCTGAGACTCCTGGGAAATCTCAGTATATTTCCCTCGTGAAGATGAGAAGCTATCGTCCCCAGTTGTTGGGAGTTAGTTTCAGAGATGATTAACCACAGGCAACACAGAATGGTGGTGGCTGGGAGGCTGGAGTAGCCGATGGAGAGACCACACGGCTTTGCCCTGATGGAACTGGACCTCTGAGGCTGGGGCAGCCACATAGAGGCCTCTGCCAGCGATGAGTTGCTGGCACGGGATGTTGTTGATGGACCCTGAGCCCACCCTGGAAGCAAGGAGCCATGGGGAGACCCCTGTCGGTGCCAGGACTCTGTACCCACTGACCTGTGACTTCATGAGTCAGAAGGACTCATGGACTGATTTCAGGCATATGGGTTAATATCAGACTTGCGACTTTGAGCTGGACTGGGCTGGGATGTTTTCTCAATGTCCTGTTCCTCTTGAATATAAACCCATTCCTTATATCCATATGTGTGTCCTTGAATTTTTTCCACTAGTCTACCCGGATGTGACAGTCATGTGCTTATGTTAATTTTATGATTGAAGTGTAGGGGTGGAGTCTAGCCTGTTAATCTGGAGATAGCCATTGAGTAGCCAATGAGGCCTCTATGTGGGCATGGCTTTCTCTTGAGACTTCTGGGAAATCTTGCAATATTTCCCTCATGAAGATGAGAAGCTATCTCCCCCAGTTGTTAGGAGTTAGTCTCAGAGGCAATGAGTAACGGAAAATACAAGATGGCAGTGTCCAAGGAGCTGGAGGAAACGGCGGAGAGACCACACGGCTTTGCCCTGATGGATCCAGACCTCTGAAGCTGGAGTGGCATGCTGTTGATGGACCCTGAGCCCACCCTAGAAGCAAGGAGCCATGGGGAGACCGCTGCCAGTGCCAGAATTCTGCACCCACTGATCTGTGACTTTGTGAGTCGGAGGGAGACTTTATAGATTGATTTAGGGCTTATGGCTTAATATCAGACTTATGACTTTGTACTGGACTGGATTGGGATGCCTTCTTAGTGTCATTCCTTTTGTATATAAACCCTTTCCTTATATCCATATGTGTGTCCTTGAATTTGTTCCTGTAGTATACCCAGACTAACACATTTAACTCACAGTCATCTAGCAGAGAAGCAACAAGCCTGCACAAAAGAAGCACACTAACTTGTGCAATCATGAAGTGGTGACGGGATCAGGTAACACGCATCACAAGACCAAAAGCAAGCAAGCAAATTAACAAAAATGTTAAGAATGAGGCAAGTCAGAGAAGAGACCCCAAATCCTTCTGTAGACAATGGAACATCCTCTCACAGAAGAGTCACAAGGAAGGGATGAGTCAGCCAGGGCGCGGTATAGCACCGATGGAACACATAATGTTCCTCTGGTTCTCTGAAGTTTCCTCTCCCCCACAATCATGACTCAGACCTGCCATTCACTGCAGACTAGACTTGGGCATGTGCACAGGTACAGATGAAAGATAAAAACCCAGGACACATGAAATCCAGCAATAGGCATGGGAGTAGTGATACCAGGAGGGTAGGGGGATGGTGGGGAAAGGAAGGAAGGAAGAGGGAACTAATTGCAATGGTCAACACATAACCACATGCTCCCCCCCCTCCTTCACTCTAGCCCAGGGGGATAAACAATAAAAACTATGGGGGAAGAGAGACAATGGTTGGTGTAAGATAAGAAAATAATAATAATATATAGCTTTTCAAGGGGTCATGAGGGCAGGGGAGGGAAGGAAAAAAGAGGAGCTGATATCTAGGGCACAACAGAAAGTAAAGATTTAGAAAATAATGATGGCAACATAGGTACAAATATGTTTGATCCAATTGATGAATGGATTGTTCTAAGAGCTGTATGATCCCCCAATAAAAGAATTGTTTAACTTAAAAAAAATGTACAGTCTCAGAAACCTTTTGTGCAATTGCTATGAGTCAATATCAATCCCATGGCAGTAGATTGGATTTGGCTGATTTGACTAATTAAAAGAGTAATCCCAAGGCTGAGCCCCAGTGGCATAGTGGTTGTGCACGGAACTGTGGCCCACTGGGATGGAGGTTCAATTCTGGCTCACAGGAGCAAAGGCTAGGCCTCCTACTCCCACCACCAGGGCAGTGATGCCTAAAAAAAAATTTTTTTTAAAGAGTAATCCCAGTGGTGCAGAGGTTTTGCACTCCACCACTAAGTGAAAGGGCGGCAATTGAAACCCACCATGACTCCATGTCAGAAAGAATTTAGCAATCTGATCCCACAAAGACCTCAGCCTTAGGAAGGCTAGGAGGTAGGTTTACTCTGTCATATCAAATTGCTGAGTGAGAATTAACTGAGTGGCAAACAACACAATGACTGTTTAATTTAGACTTCATGGATGACTGAATGAAAACTCTATGGATCACAATAATCCTAATCATCCTATCATAGCAACACTACCAGGTAGGTATTTGACTGTTAACTGCAAGGTCAGCAGTTCAAACCCACCAGGTGCTCTGATGGAGAATGATGAGGCTATCTGCTCCCATCAAGACTTACAGCCTTGGAAGCTCCATATAGAGCCCATGGGAATTGGCATTGACTCAGTGGCAGTGAGTTTAATTTGGGGAGGAGCTGGGAGGTGGTTGTACATGTGGTCACCATGAGCCAGGAGTCAATTCAACAGCAACTTGTTAGCATGTGTGGGAAATCAATTTAGAAGCCCTGGGAATCCTTGTATGATAAACATGAAAGAAGAAAGAGGTTTTTCACTCCCACAAAGATTTACAGACTCAGAAGTGCACACAGGGGCAGTTCTACTCTACCCTAAAGTCAACATCGACTCCACGGAAGTTGAATTTCTTTGAGTTTTTCTTCTTTTTTTCTGCCTTGTTTGAGTTTTATATGAAAGAATTACAGAAGGCACAAGTTGAACATACCTTTCAAAAAGAAGCATAATATACAAAGAACCTGACTCTGAAAACAGACAAAACCGGATCTAAATAGGACTTTGCCATTTACTAGCTGTGTGACCCTGAGTCAGTGACTTAGGCTCTCTTGGCCCTGGTTTTTTAGTCACTAGGACAAGGATAATGATACTTATGGCATGGCCGTGATGAGGCTTAGAGAAAATGGATGTCACACACATCCTAGGTTCAGTCATTCAATAAGCAGCAGCAGCCATTATTGGTAATAAGCGAGTGTGGTTAGACTCATTCACTCTCTTTCTTTTTCCCTCAAAGCTCCAAATCTGTTCCTACCATAGTCCTGCTGTTATTTTTCCTTTGAGATGCTGACATGACCAGTCAGTCTCTCAAAGAAAACCCCTTCAACTCAGGCCATGATGCTGAGCAATAAAAAATAAACCCAGTCATGTTTGAGACCCTGGCATTAGAGTTGTCAGCAAGAACTGACTTCTGCTTTCTGACACAAATTTGGCTGTTTTGTGTCCTGCTGCCATCAGAGAGCAATCTTACCATGGGGACCCTTCACTCCCTAATGGAAACATTTGGGGATGTAAGAGAGGACCATTATCAAGTGGACATAGAAGAGAACAGCTGGAAGTTCCCTCCCTAATTGGCAGCTTCCCCTTTTATGACAGGTTTAAGGATGACTCTGACAGCCAAGAGGGCACACACTCAGGGACAGCGTGACAGACAGCACTTCCTCAGATAGAAGCTTTCTTCCACATGCTACCAAATGTGGCCGCTCCCTTTCATCCGATGTTCCCCGTGATGCCAAAGTGCCCATCCTGGGAATCCCGGGGTCACGAATCATTGTCAGCTTGCCTGCCAAGTCCAGCTCTGCCAAGGCACCTACAGAAGACAGGACAGCTCATGAAATTGGGGCAGTCCCAGGAAAAAGGAGAGTCGGGCTGGGCCAAGGGGAATCTTTGGCCACTAAGGGCATCGGTGACCTCTCAGTGAAAAGGCTTCCATGAGGCCCCTTCTCCCTGCAAAAGGAATGCTGTAGATAAAAGGTGTCCCTTTGCTGGCTCATTTTTTTCTGTTTTCCCTACACTGTATACATGCAATTTTTGAGATGTAGCAAGATGTACGTATGCACATATACATGCATATAGGAATCCATTACACTCACACAGAGAGACTTCAAAAATTCCATGGGAAAATACAAGGATTTTTCTACTAACTCTTTGAAGTACCTTCCTCTTTGAAAGGTAAAACAATAAAAATTTATCCCTGTAGAACTGCCCCCTTTGGAGGGATTTCATTTAGCAATTTTCGTGAAAGAATATTCTATGTTGGTATTAATTGGACATTGTGGATGTGCCTAGCCCTATGCTAAAAGCTACCCACTTGCTATCTCACGTATTTCTACTGGCAGTGCTATGAAGGCTTTGCTTGGACACCTGTTGATGGTACGCAGTGTGGATTTCCCTCTCCCTCCTAAGAAGACAATAGACACGGTGTTTGGATTTAAAAGTATCCAACCAGCATGAAGATGACCCAAGTCCTGGCAAAAGTGAGTTCTGTTACACTTATGGTGACTTCTAATCAGAGCCCATTTAGTGGCCACTTGCAACTCTGAATCTCCCATCTTCTCGTCTTGAGAACCGCCTTGAGAACCCTCTTCTCTTCACCATTTCAAACATGTGATTTTGTGGTACTGACTTCAGTCCAAGTTCTAAAGAGGGCTATTGATTGACTTAATCAGTCAGTATGTTCCCTCTGCCCTTCACCACAGTGAATGATTCTGGAAAGGATAAAGCTTAAGCAGAATAGTCGGAAGTAACTTCAGAAATGCGCTGGAAAGCGGAGATATGGTCTCCTTCTTCCTTGCTGGACTTGAGCATGACAGCATATGGTCCCATCTTGTGCTATCAGACATGTTAGACCCACAAGAGGTTATTTTTCCAAGATGGGTACCAATGCTGAAGAGGCAAGCTCAAGTCAAGTTACCATTACTTCAGATTTTGTTAAACAATATAATTTTGATTTTTTTCATTTATGTCCAAACAAAAGCATCCTTATCAATGTAGGTGCGTGCTAAGAGTCCCATTTTGTAGAATAAGACACTGGGATTTGGTGGGATGAAATCACTTGTCCTGGTTCACACACTCAATAGGTAGCAGAAATAGCATTAAATTTGGGCCCACAGTTTAAACCAATATTTTTTAAAGCATTATCATTTGCTAACGTGAGGTAGAAGAAAGTAAAGATTCCTCACAACCATTGGCTCAAAATGTAATGAAATTTGCTAAGAAGCAATGTGATGATGGTTTTAGAAGGGTCTTTGACCACTCCATGCAGCTGGAAGATACAAGAAGCCAAACTTCTGTTTAGGACTGTTGGGGAGCCAGAGAAATATGTGTGGTTAGGGAGATGAATTTCTAGCACAGGTATGGAATTCAGGGGTTTGGAAAGAGCTCGTGAGCTTACTTTTACACATCCTCACAGATAAAAGCGAGGTAAAAGTATCAGTGATGAAGAAATGCACCACCCACCAAGGCCAAGGGGATTCTAACATGGCTTGAAAGGGTACCTACCTTTCACAGAACTCAGAATCTATCCATGAGTCGAGACCACTTGTGAAATAAATAGCTATTATTATTTTGAGGAATCTGATCTGCTCAGCTGTGCATTAAAGCAGGGTGATCGGACAGAAACGGAGGGACTGTAGCATTACAAACCCAGAAAGGCAAAGAAATCCAAAACACAATGAGAGAAAGGAAAACCCAGAAACCTGCAGTAAGCAGGAACAAAAGTGCAGAATCAATATTGCAAGCACCAAAAATGTGAGGGGACTCATAGTGAAGGCACACGGTATTACGACCTTCAGCTGCTATTGCTGCTTCCGTGGACTTGGAAGGGCAAGGTGGGGATCTTGATACAAATTACTAAAGACAGGGATTCAGTACATAACTGAGACTGCTCTACAGAGCTACAGGATTTCTCATTCTGTCCCAATCGCCTTACTGGGGATGGGAAGTACTTGACATTCACAACCACACTACTTTCTCTCCTCAAATGATCATTCATTTAACAAACACTGTGTGATAGACACCATTCTAGATGCTGGAATAAACGAATCTTGACCTTAAAAACTTTGTGATCTCATATGTACTAACAGCAGACTTGACTAGTCAATGTGAGCATGCTTTCCGACTTAGCTGCCTCAAGTGCTTCTCAAAGAAGTACAACTCTCCAGTCTATTAGAGACAGTGCTTGAGTTGGGCTTCTGAGTTCATGCAACGATCACATTCGTCCTTTTACATTGAGTCTCCCAGCCCAATGGGAGAATGAGAGCCCAAAACAACCAGCGGAGACACCTAGAATCTGATGAAAGGATACTTTTGTCAAACACCACTGAAATTGTCTCAGGTATTTTATTCAAAATTATAAGAAAATATTTACAAAAATTCGGTTACATGAAGATGGCTAATGTTTTGTTTTTAATTTATAATTGGATTATAAATTAACCAATCTACTACAAGTGGTGGATAAAGTTTAACAATTGATGATTCAAAGGAGAAGTAGAAATGACAGTTAAATGTATGAAGTGATTCTCAACACATCAATAATTAAGCAACTGAAAATGAAAGCAATGAGATAAATTAAGTAAAAACAGCAAGTTGCAGAAGAGTTTTATCAGTCGCTGACATTTTTGCAAAATAATGCATATGTATATGTGCTCGTGCATAAACAATGTGAGATAGATTTAGAAATGGAAATTCTTTTAATAAATAAAAGTTTAAAGTGTTTTACAAATTTCTTCACATTCTTATTTTAATTGACATCATACTTCAAAAGGGTGGCAACACATTGCTTTCCTCTGCCTGTGATTGGTAATGTGTCAGTATTAAGCCTATTCACTGCAAATCAAAAAGAACAAGTCTGGAAATCATCTTAGAATGAATATGAGATAGTGAGCATGTTCTACTGAGTGTTTTTTCATTTGTCTTGAATTTTCACATCCCACCAAAGTTTCATATATCTACTTAGTCCGAAGTTCATGAGTCAGTACTCCTACTTCAACTTGAGCTGGCTTGAGCAAACTTTTTAAATGTATTCACTCATAAAATTGAAAGTTAAGAAATGGGATTGACATCAGGCTCAAATGAATTCAGAGACTCAAACATATTATCCAGCTCTCTCTTCCATTTCTATTTCCACTTATGTGTTGAAATGCGGGTGTCCAGTGATCTCCACATAGTCAAAAAAAAGGCCGTCAAAGCCCAATTTTTCTGAATCCTTGTTTAACAACCCCAAAAGGAGTCTTTCCCAATATCCAAAACTTAAGTCAATGAATGGAGTTGGAATGGTCCAACTAGCTCTCAGGCTTAGAGAAGATAATACCTTAGAGAAGATAATACCAGGACACTCTGTTCTCATTGAAATTCATGAAGATGGTGTCATTGAGAGTTCCTTTTTTTAAAATCTGTTTATTGCGTCTCTTACAGCTCTTATCACAATCTATGCATGAATCCATTGTGTCAAGAACATTTGTAATTTGTTGCCATCATCTTTTTCAAAACATTTTCTTTCTACTTGAGTCCTTGGTATCAGCTCCTCATTTATTTCCCTTCCTCCCTCATGAACCCTTGATAATTTATAAATTCCTATTATTTTTTCATGTCTTATACTGACGGATGTCTCCCTTCACCTATTTTTCTGTTGTCCATTCCCTTGGGAGGGAGTTATATGTCAATCACACCATTGGTTAATCCTTTCTTCGCCCCCCCCCCCCAACCTATCCCTTACCCTCCTGGTATTGCTACTCTCATTATTGGTCGCCAGGGACCTTATATTTCCTGGATTCCCTTGTCTTTCCAGCTCTTAACTTTACCCATGTACATGTTCTGGTCTAGCCAGATTTGTAAGGAAAAATTGGAGTCATGATAGTGTGGGGGTGGGGTGGGGGAAGCATTAAAGAACTAGAGGAAAGTTGTATGTTTCAATGGTGCTATACTGCACCCTAACTCTTCCTTGTGTTCTTTAAGGGGATGTTCAATTGTCTACAAATGGGATTTGGATCTCCACTCTGTTCTCCCCCTCATTCACATTGATATGATGTTTTGTTCTGGGTCTTTGATGCCTGATACCTGATCGCATCAACACCTCATATTCACAAAGGCTGGTGTGCTTCTCCCATGTGGACTAGGTTGATCCTCAGCTAGGCGATCCCTTGTTTATCTTCCAGCTTTTAATACCCTAGATATCTTTCGATAGCCAGGCACCACCAGCTTTCTTCTCCACATTTGCTATGCACCCGTTTTGTATTGAGCAATTCTTTCAGGAAGCTGAGCATCACAGAATGTCAGGGTATTAAAACAAAGTGTTCTTGTGTTGAGGGAGTGCTTGGGTAGAGGCCCAAGGTCTGCTTGTTGCCTTAATACTTAACATATAAATAGATGTACACAGAGCTATTTCCCTATTGGTACATATAAATATATTTACATATGTACACGCCTGTATTTAGACCTCTACAAATGCCCTTTGTCTCCTAGTTCTTTCCTCTATTTCCTTTCATTTTCCTCTTGTCCCACTGCCTTCATTTGGGTTTCAGTAATTCTAGAGTGTCTTAGAGTTATGAAACTAGCAGGCACAATGGGGGAGAGGGAGCATTATAAATGGGTAGGTCCGTGGTTTTTAGTAGCCCCACATCTAGAAGGGAAAATCTGTTTCCAGAAAAAAGCAGATGAGCAAAAGCATTCTATTGCTGTTGGGTTCCATCAAGTGGAATCCAACTCACGACCCCAAATGACAAAGTAGAACTTCTCCCTAGGATTTTCGGAGAGCCAATACTTAATGGGTGTGCCACCAGGACTCCCAGAAAACATAACCAAACAAAAAAATCAAACTCACTGGCCACAAGTTGATGCTGACTCATACCGACCACCCTGCAGGTTTCTGAGACTATGATTTCTTATGCGAGTAGAAAGCCCAGTCTCCTTCTCAAGGAGCTGCTGGTCATTTTGAAGTACTGACCATGTGGATTGAGGCCCAATGACTCACCACTCCACCTCCAACTTTTCAAGAAGACACACTCTCACTGCCTACTAGAGAGCCAAAATGGGCCCATTATCCACCTCAATATGCCTCAATATTCACAAGGAGAAATGAAATATTTTCTCTGCTGTTCAGAGGGAAAAATCAACAGAGCGTTCTTTACCATCCCAGAAGCTGCCATTATGAGTCCCACAGGTCCAGCAGGGACATCTCATGCCCTTTACAGAATCAAGCACACCATCCCCACCACCACTGACCCTCCAAGGAAAGCTTTCTGCTGACTTTCTGTGCAACTGACAATGTCCAACACACTCGCCTATGCTTCAGAAGCCTTTTTTCAAACCCATGATTAATTTTTTAAAAGCGCCGGTTCTAAAAATGAAGCACAAAGACAAAGTTAGTTTTGCAGCATCTTCTCCCATCCGCAAGTTCGGTGGATTCCAAAAAAGGCTTACCTGGGCACATCCCCTGAAGGTGAGACCTGCTCCTACCTGGCTGAGTAGGGGGAACCTTAGTCACAAAATACCCTTAGTCTTAAACACACACTGCCTGAGGGCAAAGTTTATTATATTGCCTGTAACTGGTCAGGCCTAGTTCAATGAAGACTGAATTAAGTCAAGGTGGAGTGAGGGCCCCACGGTATAAACCGTAGCCTTCCACACAGCAAGTGTTCCGGATGTGGACTCTAATTCACAGCTTACTAGGAGGCAGCCTGGTGAACCCTCAGCACATGTAACTCCAGCCGACCTAAACAGTCAGCCTCAAGCCAGACTCGCCCCACCATTTCACCACCAAGCTTCCGCCAAGGGCAGCAGGCCAATTTAACACAGGTGCTGCCTTGTTGTTTTCCTTTTCTGCTGATCACCTCTTGTTAAATGGTACCTTTCCTTGGCTCCTCTGAGTGTACTGTGCAAAGAAACACTGAGGCACATTTCTACAATAGAGATGGTAGGGATCTCCTCTCACATCAAATGAAACAATCATCTGGGGACCCAGGACCATCAAGTCCATTGTTATTTGTAACAATCCTTTAAGACAAAGTACCCCTACATTTTGTGTTCCCAGGACCTTAAACCTCTACAGCAGTAAACAACATTGATGATCTTTGACGGAGCAGCTGGTGGGTTGGCAGCTCTGGGGGTAACCCACTAAGCCTCCAGGGACAGAGGTGGAGAAACCTCTATTCTGAATTCTCTTCCTCATCAAAGGAACCCTGGTGGCACTGGAGGGGTAGGCCTCGGGCTGCTCACCTCAAGGTCAGTGGTTCAAAGTCACTAGCCACTCCATAGAAGAAAGAGGCTGAATGCTCCCATAAAAGTTTGTAGTCTGGAAAACACTTACGGGTCAAAATCCATCCAAAGGCAGTGTGGTTTCTCCCCAGACACCCCTGGGAGAGGGGAGGGGTTAAGATCCTATAATCACGTACCTTTGCTAGGTTACTGTATGAGGGTCAGGCAAAATGAACATAAACTAAAACCTACAAGCAAGTCTAGTCCAGTTCCTCCCTCTATGAACTCTTTCTTGATAAATCTTATTATCTTCCTCTCTCCATCAGTTTTGGACTACAAAGAAAAACTTTTGTTTATGTGGGTTCTATCTATTAATGTTTACCACATTAGCAATTAAAATGAAGATGTTTTAAGATATGTAACAAGCCCTTTACAAATTGATATAAATAATGTATTTGATATAAACAATAATTATATTTTCAAAAATAAAATTCAGTGGAGTGGTATTGTTTTACATTTTTATAAATCTCTTTAATGTAAATAGACGACATCTCTGCATCTTCTTATATCTGCTTTTACATTTAATATACTTCTATACCATACATTAGGTTATCTACGGAATACTCTGCTGAACACTCATGAGCGAATAAGAGCAAGTAAGATAAATAATGGATTTCTGCTATCAGAACAAGGAGTGCACTGATTAAGCTGGATACTAGCCAAAAGATGAGGGGTTCAAACTCCCCCTCTGTTCAAGAGAAAGATGAGTCAGTCTACTGTTATAGAGATTCACAGCCTTAAAAACCCTAGTAAGCAGTACTACTGTCTCCAGTAGATTACTAAAAATTCAAATAACTTGCTGGCCATTCATTTGGAGTTCTAACTGAAGAGATCATTCTAACCTTTTGAAGACTATCTACCAGGGTCTCAGGATTCCCCAGTGACCTCAAACTTGACATTTTGAGGATCATTGTTCTAGTCCTCCTACTGGTCTAGTGCTCCTTTGATAGCACATCCTCTCTGCTTTCATACACATATGTATTTCTGATGACAGTGTTTGGATATTCATTGATGCTTTCCCCAAATTGTATGTCCAGAAGTCTAGAATTACTGGCCTACTTGAGACGAAGACTGGCCTTGAGACGATCACCCTGGGAAACTCTTTAAATCTTGAACGGAAACTGGGACTATCTTTTATCAAAATAATATATGGGCACATGAACTCGCTGAAGAGTACACTGTTCCATTAAAAACCATACACATCAGACCAAAATATCAACAACTCCACAAAAGTTAACATGAGGAAAACCCTCAAACCTTGGAAACAGAACCATGAGCACACCGTTAAAGAGAAGATCGGCACAATGTGATCCATGTAACTAATGTCACTGAACGACTTCTATAGAAATTATCAAATGGGAATCTAGTTTTCTGTCTACACTTTCACTGAAAACACATTAGGTTTTAAAGTTGGGAGGAGAAGAGGGAGACACTTAAACTAGAATGAACAAACGGAAATTTATGATAAAGAAAAGAGAATCTCACAAACCTCAGTGTGGAAGGTGCATCCAGGCCCCTACTGGGTTTCTCCCCAGGCTTTGGGGCTCTGCAGGTGAACCCCCTCTCCACTCTGCACTTGGGCTTCCTTTGCAAACCTCTTGGGCTTTTGCTTGGCTTTGGGTTCCCAAGGGTCCAACTCTGACTCCTGACTTTGGAGTTCCATGCTCAACCTCTTTTTTTTCACTAGCAGCAAGGGTGTGTCTTGCTTCAAATCTACTGGACAAGAAACTCGGAGGTTTGAGAGAACTCCAGACAGAGACAACAGATCTCTTTTGATGTCTATGTCTGCCAAGAAAGGCAGAAGATTACATCGGGGATCAAACAAGAAAGCAAATATTATAACATTGCTTCTCAACCAGGTTATGGACTGTGGCCCCACTTGTTTCACTTAGAACACCATGTGCCATCAAGTTCAAGCCAGAGCCGTGGATTCTGTGGAGACCGCACAGGACAGAGTAAAACTGTGCCACAGGGTTTCTGAGACGGTAAATCTTTAAAGCTGCCTCTTTCATCCAAGCAGTCGTGGTGGGTTTTCGACCTTGAGCTTGCTGCTGACCACCCAATGATTGACCCACTTCTCCATCTGCACTACTTAGGACCTGCTATTGGTAGAGGGGAGTGATGGGCACCCCTATGATAGACTGCATGCTCCCCTAGACCTGCACTCTCTAAGAGGAATCTAATGTGAGGCATGCATGTATTTAAATATTTTAAATAACCACCTTTTAAAATGTAAAGATAAACTAGTGAAACTAATTTTGACAATGTATTGCTAACTCAGTATATCCAATGTGTATCGCAATATAGAATCAATATTAAAAGTATCAGGGAGATGTTTTGCATTCATTTTTGTAAAATAAAAATCAGCTTGAGTCATTTACAAGTCTATGAGATTTCCATTGGAAAGATCAGGCCTGTGTTTAAATTTTATATTTTCATTAGATTAATTTTATTTGTATTTAGATTTCATAAATTCTGTGCTTGAACACATAGTTCCACATGCCCAGGTTGTTCCAAACATATTCAAAAGTTTTCTAATAAAAAATCAAGTATTCATTTTAAAATTTAAATTATTATAGTTCAATAAAATTCAGTCCTTAAGTTGCCTTGGACATATTCTGAGTGCTCAATGACCACTCTGGCCAGTTGCTAGCATTTTGGACAGGGCAGGTTTAGACTGAGAGTGCCAACCTAGTGTCTTCCATGCTCTTGGAATGAAAACACAGAGCACTGATCACTATGGAAACACAAATGAGCATTGTTGATGGGGGCTGGACAATAGCCATCAATCTGCTCCTGCACCCTTAGAGATTTTTTATAAATACTTTCTTTGAGTAAATCACATCGTTTTAAACACATTGAAAGACATTTGGATTTTCAAGGAATCCCATTAACAACCTAAGTCATCCAGGCAATACATCATGCCAGTCATTTGGTTGAAAAATAAAAGAGGTTTATTTATTTAAAGTAATTTATCTAAATTGGGTCTTTTTAAAGTGGAACACAGACCTCCAGAAGACAAATGGAAGACAGTTTATGACAAAGAGTAAACTGAGAAGCCACATGCCCCTGCATGCATCAGAGCTTCTGAAAAAGTCTTGGTCTACCTGGGACAAAATGGCTTGGTTTCTAGTTCTGCTTTGCCGAGGCGGCTGCATTGTTAGTCGCCAGTGCTGCTGTAAGTATGAAAAACAGTGATGAGGGAGCTAACGGCCTTGAGCTCCACCCAACAGACAGCACTGCAGTTAAAAGGCCCACTCTGTAACTCCACAAATCAAGTCTCCAGGATGATTTCTGAAATCGGATGCCTTCATCTCTACCAACTATATTCTAACACAAGTCTTAAGGAACATAGCCCATTTCAAATTAGGTGAATTATTCAGTTTCCCTTTGTTCAGTCAAACAAGCATTTTGAATATTTAGTGTTACACAAATAAGTTATTCATTTATTCTTTTTCTTTCACTTATTCGTCAAATAACCTGTCAAGACTACCTAGTATTAGATACCATGCCAGAAGTTCAGCATAGAAGAAATATTAGTGATCGGCCCAACCTTTAAGGAGCTGAAAGTTAAGACAGCCAGGCATACACATAAATGACTACAACGTAGGGAGATGGGTCAAGTACCATGAAAGATACATATGCTCTGTGTCTGGAAGACAGAGAAGAAGGGGATTTCTTTGAGATGTTTATAGATAGCTGAGTTACCAGACAAAGGTGGACATTTTTATTTCCCTACTGCCATTCTGTCCCCACAATTGTCTGTCCATCACATGGTCACAATCTGTGGAATCGTTTTTAAATGCCAGTCAGATTCTATCACTGCCTGTTATCAAGTTCCCGATAGCTCCCTATCACATCTGGATTCAAATCCAAAATCCTCATCCTGACCTTAGGATGTGAGATCTCACCTTAGAGATCTTCCTTCCTTCCAGGTGCCTCCACCCCCACCCCCGGCTCATGACCTGAGTCACACAGGCTGACTCGAGGGTCTTCAGACATTTCCGGCACATTCCCATCTCACAGCCTTTGCACAGTCCCTCCCCCAACTATCCTATACAAAGTCAACTTTCTAGCACTCTCTGTTCCCTCAACTGACTTATTTCTCAACACAACACTCACAACTATCACATTATTTACAGACTTAGTTGTTTGCCTGTGTAGTCTCTGACATCCCCACTAGCATGCATCATAAAGGTAGGGCATGATCACTGTTTCTGACAGTAGTATCACCAGTAGTCCATATTACCCATACAGACCAACTATGATATTGGTGAAAAACATGAAACATAGACTTCCAGAAAAACAAGCAAATCGACTTGGAAGAAAAACAACCAGGATGATCCTGAGAAGCCAGGACCATAAGGTTTGGTCGCATATACTTTGGGCATGTCTTCAGCAAGAACCAGTCATTCCTAGAGTCCTGAAGAAGAACAACATGCTTAGTAAAATAGAGAGGCATGGAAAAAGAGGAAGACCCTACACAAGTGGGACTGACACAGTAGCTGCAACAGTGGGCTCCCATTGCGAGGATGGCATATGATCGGGCAATGTTTCATTCTATTGCACACAGACTCACTAAGACCCACAATCAATTCAACAATACTTGATAGCAAAATACAAGGGAGTTTCAATAGTTTATGGGAAAATTCCATCATCTTATAAGGTCTTCTTTCCAAGAATTTTTTTTTTATTTTATTATTTTTTTTTTTTTTAGGAATCACTGCCCTCAGGTGGTGGGAGTAGGAGGCCCAGCTTTTGCTCCTGGGAGCCGGAATTGAACCTCCATCCCAGTGGGCCGCAGTCCCGTGCACAACCACTATGCCACCGGGGCTCAACCCTTTCCATGAATTTTTAATCCCCCTCATATCACTAGTACCTAGAACAGTGCATGGGACAAGGTAGGTTCCTGGAGAGTGGTGATGTAAGTAAAGAATTACCTGAGGCCGAAGATAATAGACACATTTCATAAGAACAAATATCCAATATGACTAAGAGAAAGGTCAGAGCTGCAAGAGATGGGGTCCTATAGATGTTCTAGGACCCAGTGAAGCCCTCTGCGCCCTCCGAGGACAATGGTGACGCATGGAAGCTTTAGGAAGGGTAGGAAGCTGTAAGACCTGCATGCTCAAAGGGTAAGGGAGGCTGCCTGGGAGTAGATAGGGTGAAAGGGGATGCAAAGAAGATACACTACAATACTTTTGCAAGCAATGTGGCATTCTCATTCATAAAATGGGGGTGACGACATCATTTTAGCCATGGGAAAAATGATGAGGCATAAAATCTTAGCACACAGACAGCTATCAGTGCACAGTCCTAGCATTAATATTAGGGTAATCATTGGAAATATGTGGGAGCAGCCTTTACTACAGATGGGAGCCAGCAGAGGAGAACTCATTTCTGGGAAAAGAATAAAATCTCTGTTGGACAAACACAGATTGAAATAGCTGTGGAATATCTATCTGGGTGGGATATGTGGTAGGCTATCTGATAGAGGGTCTAAATCTCAGGAAGGAATTTTAAACAAAAGATAAAGGCTTCGAAGGAAACCCTTACCTTATGAGCAATGGTCCTGACCCCTTGTAATCAAACTCTGAATTCAAAGTACTCAAAAGTAGATTTCACAGAATAAAAAGCCCCCACAAGTAATCATCTTTTAGAACCTCTTTGATCCTGTGGTTTTCCCCTTATTTTCCTTCTGGGAACAGCACTGATAAAACAGTATCACATATTTGTGGCTTTTTCAACATCTCTCCTCAAGTCCTTTTCCAATTTCTTGTTATCCAATGTATGGCTATATGAAAAGCTGAATAAATTCCAGAAGTCTTAATAGTACAACTGAGAAATCTCTTACCTTTGAGGACAATCTTTTTCTTCAACTAACAAGCAGAAGATGTAAGTGACTGCGATGTTGTAGAAAAATTCCTGGCATGCACATCTGTACGACCAACGTTGGTGCCCTAAAAAGGGTGATGAAATTCGCTCCATGCATGCATTCACTCACACAACCATAGTTGTTGCATAGCTACTGTAGGACTATATA
The DNA here is from genome assembly GCA_004026705.1 of Nesogale talazaci. NCBI lineage: Eukaryota > Metazoa > Chordata > Mammalia > Afrosoricida > Tenrecidae > Nesogale > Nesogale talazaci. The sequence continues at coordinate 3,948 of PVJH01020627.1, read as the reverse complement.
GATCAACCAGCTACCCTGCCAGCTTCAGAGGAAGCAATGGTGAAGAAGACAGACAGTCACTGGTGCAGTTGACATTCTAATGTAAATCAACTAATCAAACAATGAAAAAAAATGAATTTCATGACAGGAAGTGGACAGGATGTTCAAAGGTAAAGGCCCAGGATGGGGGTAAAAATTAGAATACTCATGCTTGCTTTCCAACACTTTAAAGAGGTCTTATGCAGCAAATTTACCAAATGAAATGAATCATTTGGCCTCTTGACTGCTGCTTCCATGAGCATTGATGTGGACCTAACCAAGATGAAATCCTTGACAACTTCTATCTTTTCTCTATGTATCATGATATTACCTAGTTTTCATTAGTATCACATTTTACTATCAGTATCTATAGTCTGTAAAGAAAGCCCAAATCCTCACAAATAGATGAATAGATAACATCAAGAGTTTCAGTTTCAAAGGCTTTATGTCCAACTTCTTCCGTAGCCTAAGCATTAAATTTTCAATAACCTACACAAGCAATAAGAATGTTGTTATCAGATGCCAACTACTCAGTTCTGACTCATAACTGCCCCAGGGAAAGCATCACAAAACACTACCCAATCTTGAACCATCCTCATGATTGCTGTTATGCTCCACCACTCAGCCACTGAGTCAGTTCAGATCATTGAAGGCCCTCCTCTTTTTGATGCCCTGCCACTGGATCAAGCAGCGTGTTCTTCTCTAAGGGCTGGTCTCTTTTGATAACATGCCCAAAGTACTTGAGACAAAATCTCACCCTCCTTGCTTCTAAGGAGCATTGTGGGTGTATTTCAAGACAGATTTGTTTGTTCTTTGTCAGTCCCTGGTAATTTCAATATTTTAATAGTAATCTACATAGGAGATGTATACATAACCATGCAGTTGTTTTACACTTATCCTCCCAATCAATGTTATGCCATTCCAGTACTTATAATGACAGACATAGTATATATTCTACAAAATCAAGCTGCTATTCAGCTTTTCTCCCTACCTCTATATAGACAATATTATGGAACCTCCCATGAAAGAGCATGGTCCTTAAATTGCTGTCACATTTATTCACAAATAAAAGTGTTTATTATTACTCAACCCTAAAGAGAAATAATGTCCTGGCACATATTACAACATGGATAAATCTTGAAAGCATCGTGCAAAGTACAGTAAATCAATCACAAAAGACAAATAGCCTCACTTATGTGAAAGTCCTAGAAAATATCTAGAGATTGTAGAGTATAGAAAATGTGTAGAGATTGAAGGTTAGAATTGTTGAGGAAGCGTTGAGTCTGTTTACACTGATGGCTATCAGCGATGGTTACACAACATGATTGATATTATTGTCCTCAAATGGTAATGGAAAACAGTGTTAATATATGTCTATTTTTTAAAATCATTCTTGAGTGCATACTGTGTGTTACACATTGAGCAGGGCATTGTAAAGGCAATACTATTCTAAGCATTTAGTTCAAGATACTCGGGACACTTCCAATCTAGTCAGTAGATTCATAAATAGACTGGTTACTACCAGATAGTAAGATGCCTGTTTGGAACAATGAAAGTCAATAATATTTATACAGAACACATTTTTATATGTTAGGCAATGTTCCAAACATTTTACATGAATGATCTCTTCTTATTCTCACATCCTCTGTGCACTAGACTTTCCCCACAACAAAACCCACGCTCAGAGAATCCATATCCTTAGGCAAAGTCCCCACTGTACATCAGAAACAGAGTCAGATTTTGAACTCAGTGATTCATAGGTCCACACATTGAACCTCTTGATTCCACTGCTTTCTGGAAATGTATCATTTATATTTAGAGCTGGAGTTCTAAGTATTTGAGGGATCGTTGGATTCAGTATTGCAAAAAGGTAACTTTAGACAGAGAAAAATAATTGGCAAGAAATGAGAAGGGCAACGACCTCTAGCAAAGTAGATTAGGTAGCAGATTTAGGTAGCATTCCATGGAACGGAACCATAGGTTGAGGAAAGGCTGAATAAGCAGGCTGCAGTAATGACCCATTGAGTTGCTGGAGGATGGCCACTGTAGCAAATTGCAAGAGCAGCCCCCAGGAGACCAGCAGGCCACACAGGTAGCAGTTTTATATAAGGATCAAAATCAGCACTTTCTGTAGAGTTCATCAACAAACTCAGGACCGTAAGACCTAAAGCCTGAAAAGGCAAAGGCATTTGTGCCGGGTCTTCAACTTGAATGAGGAAAATAGATTTTGTAAACCAGTTGTTATTGCTAGGTGCTGTCTAGTCAGTTCTGACACACAGAAACCCTATATACAACAGACCAAAATATTAGGGCAGAGAATCTAGGCATTTTCTCTCCTAGGGAGTGGGGGGATCAAAGAATTTGTGGACGATTTGTTTAGTGTCACAGACTCCTTCTTTTGGCCTTAGCACATGATATGTACATCACCATAATATATTCAGAGGTTAGGACAGCATTCTCCACAAACACCTTTTTCATGAATTAATAAAAAATAAAATTATTGAGTTGAAAAAGAAGTCAACAGGACCTAATAATAACTCCATATATTTGTGGGTATCCTCACAAGTTCTAGGAAACAAAAAAAAGCTACTGAGAGATACTAAATGAAATTGCTAAAATACTACCCCTCAGATCATAAAATGCCATTAAAAATATGTGTATACACACGTATATGTATATAGTGATACCTCTAAACACTGTCCCAGTCTTGCACTATCCTCATATTGTTCTATGTTTGAACCATTGTTTCGGCCACTGTGTTAGTCCATCTTTCTGAGGATCTTCCTCCTTTTCACTGCTCCTCTATCTTACCAAGTGTAATGTCCTTATCCAGGACTGATCTCTCCTGAAAATGTCTCCAAAGAGCATGAGACAAAATCCCACCATCCTTACCTTGAAAGAGCACTCTACCTATACTTCTTCCCAGAGAGATTTGTTTTTTTTTTCTCTTCGTAGTCCATAATACTTTCAATATTCTTCACCAACACCATAATTCAAAGGCATAGATTCTTCTTAGGTCTTCCTTATTCGGTGTCTAACTTTCACATGAATATGAAGCAGTTGAAAATACTGTGGCTGAGCTCAGACACACCTTACACCCCACAGTAACACCCTTGCTTTTCAACATTGTGAACACGTCTTATGCAGCAGATTTATGAAAGGCAATGTGCCATTTAATCTCCTGACTGCTGTTTCCTTAAGAATTGATTGTTGACCTGAGCAAGATGAAATCCTTGACAACGTCTATCTTTTCTCTGTGCCTCATGATGTTGCCAGATTGTTTATATAGTGTACATGATATGCCCCATGTGCCTGGTACTGTGCCAGACTCTTCGTAAGAACATGATACAATGAATAAAAGAACCTCAAGGATATCAAGGCCCTGGAGACTATAAATGCTACCTTTTCTGGGATAAACGATTTTAGCAGATGGAGCAAAGTAAAGATCTTGAGCTCGGGACATTATCCTAAACAGGTAAGTCGTAAAGGCAATCACGAATGTCCTTAGAACAGGCTTGACACAGACACAAAAGAGAAAAAGGCAATGTGACCACAGTCGCAGAGAATGGATTCATGCAACCACAAACCAAGAGATGTCAGCAGTCATCAGAAGCTAGACGAGACAAGAGCACATACTTACTTAGAATCTCCAAGTGGAGCCTCGCCTCGCTGGCCCTTCGTTCTATAGACAGGCCCTTCTTCTAAATAGGGTAATATTTACAGAGTGCAAGGACCAGGCCCTACTTAGGATCTTTGGGAGCGTGATTGAGCCTGCTATTAGCATCTATCACCAACTAGCAACCAAAGTTCTCTGGATCGGATCATTTTTGAGATTGCTTGGTTATGCCAGCTTTATGGATACATCTAACATAGAAACCTAGGTGTTTCTCTGTCTGATCTGCTATGACTATACACACAGTCTGCTCGTGT
>PVJH01020626.1:26003-40461 GCA_004026705.1 Nesogale talazaci | reverse complement strand
AGGGACGGCCTCTTCTGATAACATGTCCAAAGAACGTGAGGCAAAGTCTCTCCATCCTTGTCCCTAAGGAGCATTCTGGCTGTACTTCTTCCTAGACAGATGTGCTTATTCTTTTGGAAATCTACGGTGTATTTCAAAATTCTTTGCCAACACCATGCATCTATTATTCTTCAGCCTTCTTTATTCAATGGGCAAGGCAGAAACATCTACAGTCTAATTCCCTTTGAACAGATTTTTTTAAACTTTTGCTTGAAATGAATATTTTAATGCAATCAATAATACAAGACTGACTGTGGTTTTGTTTATTTGAATTGGAAATTTAGAGCAAAAACATTGAAAACCAATTTATGTTGTATTTCAACTACTGTCCAAAAGGTTGGTGGTTCAAACTACTGAGAGGCGTGTAGGAAGACAAAAAGCTGTGTTGAAAGAATTATGGAACAGTTCTACTTTGAATCAGCAGATGATAAAGACCAATACAAATATTCCTTCCTCTCTGCCAGAGTTATGCTTTTTAATAGTTGCATCAACACATACATTGCACATCATGTTGAAATTTCACCAGTCGATCTTATTGAGAAAATGTGTGCAATTATCACCACAGTCAATTTCAGAACATGTTCTTTCCTTACTTGTTGTCAGTGCACACTTTCCTACCATCCTGCACTTTCAAGCCCCTAGGAAATTATCAATCTAATTACTATCTCCATCCAAGAATTCATATGCTATCCTATCCAAGATTTGCTACACAGGAAATCACACGAAAAGCCAGAAGAAAAGCAAACAACCCACATCAATTCGTGAACATAACATAGGAAACGTCAATTGAAGGGAAAGCAGAAAATTTTTTAAACCTGAAATACCGTTTAAGCCTGTCAAACGGGAGGTCAAATGATATGATATTACATTTAATTCAGTTACATCAGTCATAATGAGCTTTTAAAGTATCTCTGTCTGATACCAAGGCTACTCACATCCCTGGACTATAGTCAGACGGAATTCACCAGAGGCGTAGCCCATGTGGGGACCCTCCAAATGAACTTGGGCTTCTACTTCCATAGCCTTCTGTAAACTGGGTGTTCACAATTTAAGCTCTGCTACTATTCCTTCCTTCCAATTTTTATTTTATTATTTACAATGCTTAGATCACACTTGCTGGTATGTTTCTTCCATTTGGCCTTAGTTGGCACCTGTGCAGTTTCATAATCTCCTGTCACCTTGATAAGTAGAGTGAAGGGGTGGAAGGTAGTCTGTCATTCGAGTCACAGCCTGATAGTACCTCCTTGTGGGAAGAGGCCTTCTCATGAGGTGGTCCCTAGGAATCTGCCTCTCTCTCTGCCTTCGCCTTCCTGTTGAGAAGTCAGGCTGCAACCCGAGAGCCCTGTGAGGCAGCCACCACCTTTGGGTCCACAAGACTGTGCACCCACCAGCCTGTGATCTTCCTGTATTCTGCAGGGTTGTGTGTAGCTGTGTGAGTCTGAAGAGGGACTTATGGACTAGTATCACACTTGTGGAGTAGTATTGGACTTAGGGCCTTGATCTGGACTGAACTGGCATGTTTGTTTTGATATACTCTTTGATATAGCAATCTCGCACACGTGGACGTGAGAGTCACTGGAAGTTGTTTCTCTAGTCAACCCTCTCTCGTGCAACACCTCATTCACATGGGTGCCTGTTTTAAGTGGAACTGTGGTAGTGTATGGTCATGCATTGGGCTGCGATCCACATGGTTGTCAGTGGAGACCACCAGCACCTCTCACGGTGAAAGACTGGGTTTTCTACGTCCTCCCATACACAGTTAGACAGTCTCGAAAACCCACCATGGGTCACTATGAGTCAACATTGACTCCACGGCAGTGAGTTTTGGATTTTTGATAAATTTGTTTTAAAGCAAGCCTTTAAGACTTCAGCCACTATTCTTCTTACTGATCCCTGGGCACCATCTGGTTTCTTCACCGTACTGTGTTCTAGCACCCATGTCTTCAGTGATCTCTGCATGAGGGCAAGCACTGAGCAGGGACATTCCATAGGAGCTAATTGTGCTTCTATTGGGACTAGAAGTAAGTTCAAGCTCAACATCCATTGATATATCTCAGTTCACTGTGGAGACATAATTATTCTTTTATAATTGAGAACATTACACGGTAACCCTATTGAGATTGTCATTAATTTAGCCCAAAGTATAGAATTTAAAATGCTGTTGACCAGAGGGAATTATACAAGTATATGCCAACTTCAGACTACAGCACATGAACTGTGGACTTCTACAGACTGAATTCTTAAATGATGGAACATTATTTACCCACACAACGGGAGCTTTTTTATAGAACACGACTTTATATAACATTCATTCACAGAGGCAGAATAGACCTACCAGATTACTGCAAGGCATCAGAAAGCTAACTGGGCATTCAAATAGTAAATATATGGTAGCCCCAAGCCACTGCTCACTGGGGACCCTCAAAGCACACGATCCAAACCAAAGTCCATTGACCGCCAATTCCGTCACATTGAGATGGCAGCCCTCTGCTGCTTCTCACACTAGGTCATTTCACCCTCAGGTCCAAGGGAGTGTGTTGGTTCCCTAAATCTGCTACAAGTGACTTTGAGATAAAGGTCAGTTTGCTTAGTAGGGTTTCCACATAGACTCTTTCTGGCGTGATCTGTGAACAGTGCTGTGTGACTCAACAGGACAGACTCTGAAGTCCCCATAGTCTATAGAACAAGGCCTGGATCACCAAGGACTTGACAGAAACTAGATCAAAAGTGCCCAATTAGAAACATCGTACCAGGAATATTCTCCACTTGGGATCTATATAAGTATCATTACTCTCTCCCTGAGTTCTATATAAGTATCAATTAACACACACTCAGAGGAGATGTTGCTACTCCTGGTTTACTCACCAACAGAAATGTAATGCCTTTCTCTGAGATATGCCCCCTCTCCCCTGTTGATTAGAAGTTCCAGACATTTCACTTATCACTCTGGTAGGTGTGTCTGTTCATCTGGGGTGTTATTACCACAAACTTGTATGCAGTAATTAACTGATCTCTCTCCATCTTGGCAAACTGACCCCAACTGAGGTGAGGTCTTCTCGGTTCAAGTGGTTTTTACAATGTACATATAGAAGATATGATATATGGTTCATGGACACTAGGCTGGCTCTCTACTTTCTTGTTAGGGAGACCAGAGTAAATGACTACATGACCTGAGGGCAGAAACCTGACTTCATCCTAATGTTTATCTTTAGAGTTTTGGACTCAAGCAACATGGTCCTTGTGTGATTGACCAACTTCACTCCGCGTAATGATTTCCAGGCCCCTTGATGTCAGAAGGTGTCTCATCCCTTTTTTAAGTGATGCATAATATCCTATTTTGTGCCTGAACATGAGTTTCATTGTCCATTCTTCCACTGATGGGCATTTTCCCTATTGTCTTCATAGGTAATCAGTAAACAGTATATGTATTATAACATATATGTATTTAGTTACTATTTGCTGTTTGATGTAATTCAATCAGTTGTGATTCACACAGACTCTAGGTGCAACACACAAAATTTTTCACAGCTCTGTGTCTTCTTCGCAGTGGTCATTATGCTTGATAACTTTTTGTAGCCACTGTGTCATTCCTTCTAACTAAGCATATTCCTCCTTTTTTTTTTTTTGCTAACCATCTACCCAACATGATTCCCCTCTCTGGTGTCTATCCTCTCATAATAAAAAGAAAACAAACTCACTGCCATTTTGTTGATCGCAACTCATAGTGAACCTGTAAGTGTCCCTTTGGGTTTCTAAGATTTTATGCCTACTGACCCAGACAGCCTCATATTTCTACCAAGATTTGCCTGGGTTTGAATCATTGATCTTGGAGTTAGCAGTTCAATACATAGACCATGGCACCACCAGGACTCATGATCTGATAACATATTCGAAACATATGAGACCAAGTTTCACCTTCTCTTCTAAGTCCCATTCTATGTCTACTAAGACAAATTTGTTTGTTCTTCTGGTAGTCCATAGTAGTTTCTATATTCTTCATCACCATCAAAATTCAAATATGCCAGTTCTTATGCTGTCTTCCTTGTGGATTGATTGCCTAGCTTTCATGTGCACATGAAGTGATTGAAAATTCATGGCTTGGGGTAAGCCCACCTTAGTACTTAAGTTGACATTCTTAACCCTTAAACACTTTGAAGTAATTTTTTGTGACACATTTGCCAAAGACCAACAAGTCCTTGGATTTCTCAACTGCTACTTCCGTGAGTATTGATTGTGGATTTCAATGAAATGAAATCATAATTTACAACTTCAATTTTTCTCTGTCATGATGCATACTGTCGGTCCAGTAGTGACGATTTTTTTCTTTATATTGACCTGTGATCCATACCGAAGACCAAGGTATATTATTCATCAGCAAGTGCTTCAGGTCCACCTTGCTTTGAGCAACCAAGATTATGTCTGCTCTATATTGCAGGCTGTTAGTGAGCCTGCCTTAAATTATAATGCTTTTTTTCCTTCCTGAAGTCCAGTTTTTCATATTATTTGCTCAAAACACAGACTGAGTATGGTGAAAGGATGCAAAACTGACACACATCTTTTCTCATTTTAAACCATGCTACAGCAGGCTGAGCCCTGGTGGCCCACTGGTAGTGTGCGGGACTGCGGCCCACAGGGTTGACAGTTCAAATCCAGCAGCAGCTCTCCAGAAGCAAGCCTGGGCTTCCTACTCCCACCAGGGCAGTGATGCCACAACAAACAAACAAAATTTTAAAAAACCATGCTACAGCATGTCATGTCCTTGTCTTGTTTGAATGACGCCTCTTATTCTGCGTACAGGTTTTACTAGAAAACAAGAAACTGTTCTGAAATTCTCTTGCTTCTCAGGTTTGCCCATAGTGTCTTATGTTCCAAACAGACAAATGCCCTCACGCACTCAATAAAACGCAAACTGACATCTTTTGATATCTTCTGCTTTCTGCCAAGATCCATCCCTCATTGGTAATATTATCCCACAACGTACTTCCTCTTATGTGTCCAATTTGAATTTCTGCCCACTGTCTGTCAAAGTAGTGCCATAGCTATCATTGATTTATCTTCCAGTTTTTACTTGCACGTGATAGTAATGATACCATTTTATAAAAATTTGGGGTCATTTTCCTTTGGAATAGGCACAAATATGAATCTGTCCCATTCCTGGCCAGCTAGTTGTTTACATATTTTCTTAGCATAGACTTCTGAATGCTTCCAGTGCTACATGAGTTTGTTGAAATACTTTAACTGATATTTTGTCAATTCCTATAGCTAACCCTTTCCTTAATGTCTCCAGTGCAGCTTAGCGCTCTTCCTTCAGTTACAGTGGTTCTTGATCTTATGCTCTGTGGCGGTCATGTGCTTATGCTAATTTCATGATTGAGATGTAGGGGTGGAGTCTAGACTGTTAATCTGGAGATAGCCACTAAGTAGCCAATGAGGCTTCCATGTGAGGATGGCTTTCTCCTGAGACTTCTGGGAAATATCGTGATATTTCCCTTGTGAAGATGAGAAGCTATCTCCCCAATTGTTGGGAGTTAGTCTCAGACACGATGAATCACGGACAAGACAAGATGGCAGCATCTGGGGAACCGGAGGAGAAACCACACGGCTTTGCCCTGATGAAGCCCGACTTCTGAAGCTGGAGGGGCCATGTGGGGTCCCCTGCCAGCGATGAGTTGCTTCTGCCACCACTGGATGTTGTTGATAGACCCTGAGCCATGGAAGCGAGGAGCCATGGGGAGACCCCTGCCAGTGACGGAATTCTGCACCCACTGACCTGTGACATCGTGAGTCAGAAGGAGACATTATAGACTGGTATCGGGCATATGGGTTAATATCGGACTTATGACTTTGAGCTGGACTGGGTTGGGATGCTTTCTCAGTGCTCCATTCCTTTTGTATATAAATCTTTCCTTATATCCATATGCATGTCTATGGAATTTGTTCCTTTAGTCTACCTGGACTAACACATTATGGTACCTTAGGAGTGGGGTACTAGAGGGACAGATCATAACATGGAAAGCAGATACTTGTTTGACTTTGGTTCGTGATATTGTTACTTCTTTGGCTAGACAAAACTATATGTTCTTGCAGTTTACTGAGTTATTTTCTGGAAACAATATGGGAAGTTAAAGTTGTGATTATTTTGTTTGGATGCTGTCTTTGGTTATTCCTATATAAAATGAATGCTGTTAATGTATATCTTGAGCTCAGGGGTAAAAGCCGCCATTTGCATTTCTCATAACATATTGTGCTCAAGGACAATGGTTAAGAAGGTGAGAATGCCTAACCGAAAGCATGGATCTTTTTTGATGCCTTCAAAGTCCTAATTCAATATTTTTATGTAAACAGTAGTTTAGATTAGGATATAGATAAGCTTAATAAGTATTGACCTTGACTGTGGGAAGTATGAAACAGAATTTGTAAATCGGTTGCTTCAAGCCAAGCATTGACCTCTAGCGGGTTTAAGACTCAGCTTCAAGACATCTCTGAAGAGATTAACCCCACCTTGTCCTTAGATGAGTTTAGGCCACACCAAGAAAAACTTCTCTAAAGAATGTAGACCCACCTAGTCTTTTGGAGTACTCAGGATACTTGTATTCTGAGAGAAGAACAGACTGACCGATAAAGAAGGATCGAGTCTATTTCCTTGGGAAATCCTGACTAGTGATTTTTTTAGAAGCGAAGGAACAATGAAGATAACTCCTCTCCGGGACTGAGTGTTAAAGAAAACCTGTGGCAGGCTGGAATGCTTGCTAGATTTCCACCTGCATCTACTCTTTGAGTAGAAGTAGAACTGCAGCAGTAAAGACACGGGTTGAATTTGGCCACTGACACCTGTGGACTTGGTTCACAGGAAATAGAGAAGATGAGAGAGGGTTGACTGGTCTGAAGTTTATATGCTAGCGTGAGAAGGCTAGGCTTATTGAGAATTTGTGATGGGACCATGTTCTAAAGGGAAGGCGACCAATGGCTACCCTGGTGAGGCTAAGTGAGACAGCCCACACTGAGTTCACCAGAGGAAGAGACCAGAGGAAGAGAATAGACTTGAGTCTGTGAACTGGTGCATATCACTGCTGACTTTATGGATGGCCTGTCCTGATTTGACTTTGCTAATGGGTGCACACTTTATATCCAACTGAAATGAAGATTCTTGACATTGAAAGATAAGATTATTTCCTCAGAGCACTGGGTTGTTGTAAGTGGGAAATACAGAAATTAGATACCCAAAATGGGGGAATGAAGGCACGAGGTGGTTGGCTTGCAAACTCTCATAGGTGGGGGACTATACATTCATAGGTTTATAGAATCAAGGTGTAGGTATTTTGTAGCTGCAATGGTAAGGCACAGGATATCTTTTGTTCACTTTTAGAATTCTATTTTTAAATGATGGTGACACATGTTGAATTGTATGCATTTTAGTTTTATCATGTTAGGTATAGATATTATTTTATTATTTATTTGAATGATACATATGGCTACAGAGTTATGTGAAAGTATAAAATTAACAAGGGGTGGTTTGTGACGGTCATGTGCTTATGTTAATTTCATGATTAAGATGTAGAGGTGGAGTCTAGACTGTTAATCTGGAGATAGCCACTAAGTAGCCAATGAGGCCTCCATGTGGGCATGGCTTTCTCCTGAGACTTCTGGGAAATCTTGCGATATTTTCCTTGTGAAGATGAGAAGCTATCTCCCCGCTTGTTGGGAGTGAGTCTCAGAAACGGTGAATCACAGACAAGACAAGATGACAGCATCTGAGGAGCCAGAGGAGAAGCCACACGGCTTTGCCCTGATGAAGCCAGACCTCTAAAACTGGAGGGGTCACGTGGAGACCCCTGCCAGCGATGAGCTGCTTCTGCCACCACTGGATGTTGTTGATGGATCCTGAGCCCTGAAAGCGAGGAGCCAGGGGGAGACCCCTGCCAGTGCCGGGATTCTGCACCTACTGGCCTGTGACTCCCGTGAGTCAGAAGGAGACATTATAAACTGGTATCAGGCATATGGGCTAATATCAGACTTATGACTTTGAACTGGACTGGGTTGGGATGCTTTCTCAGGGTTCCATTCCTTTTGTATATAAACCATTCCTTTATATCCATATGTGTGTCTATAAATTTGTTCCTCTATTCTACCCGGACTAATACATTCTCCTTCTTAAAATAGTTGAATGTCAACCACTTTACTTTGGTTCAGTTACTCTGCATTCTTCCATCCTCTGTTGATATGCCTGCATAGTACAATATTTCGCCCATAGAATCTTTCACCATTTAAACTTAATGCTTTACTTTTTCTTCAGTCCTTTTGAAAAGATATATATGCACAGATAACATTTTCTGCTAAAGAATAAAAATCTCCCTGGAAGAATGTGCTAGTCTCAGTTGACTAGAGAAACAAATCCATAGGAACTCGTGTGTATAAGAAAGAGATTTATAAACAGAACACAACTGAATATTGAGAAAACATCCCAGATCAAATTGATCAGTCCAATATTAGCCCAGATGTCCAACACAAATTTATAAAGTCCTCTTCAGACTCATGAAATCCGTGCAATGAAGCTGAATGCAGTAGTACAACAGGTCAGTGGGTTGGAAGTCTTCTGGATCCAGTGGCATTGTAAGCATCTCAGTGCTGGCAGGGGTCTCTGTGTGGCTTCTCCAGCTCCAGAGTTTTGGTTGAATCGGGTTAGGGCCATGTGGCTTTTCCAGCTCCCCGGGGGTAGCGCCATGTTTCTTCTAAGTAAAGCATCTTTCAGGGAGTGAGCAGAGAGAGAGTCTCTCCCACCTCGAAAGAGGAAAATCCAGGAATTTCTAGAACTCTCAGGAGAAGGCCATGCCCACATAATAGCCTCATTAGTTATATTTTGACTGACAGGCCAGACTCCAGACTTCACTCATGAGTCTATCAAACTGACACCAGATTATGTTTGTACCACACAGCACTTTTGAAGAGATTGTCTGATCAACTATGGAAAATGTTGGGTTCAAGAGTAGGCCCTTGAAAAATGTTAAAAATCTGACTGATGTGAAATTCTGTACATAATTGGAATCAGGAGCATTTGAAAATGTGCACACAAGACATGAAATAAACATAAATTAGTGTACATTGTGAACTTTAGTATTGTTTATGTTGCAGCATCTTTTCTGATGGAGTTAGGAAAAGAGGGATAGTTATTCCATTCTTTTTATGATTTAATGAGCATGTCTAATTCTGTACTCTTCAGTTTAACATCAGAGAAACACACACACTCAAACTACACACGTAGAATGCCATGAAGGTAGTTGCAAATAAGAGTTTGGAAATAAAAGATAAGGATGGGATGGAAAAATAGTCAAATAGCTAATGCAGTGCTAAATGCTCAACTTTGCCAATAGCTATTAAAAAATTAAAGTATGCACATGTAATTTCAGTGTTTTTATCTACATCATTTTTTGAAATATTTTTGGGCTGTTTATTTCGCATTGTGTGTCTTTGCAAAAAGTGGTCCCATACTGTTGCAGCAAAGGTAGATGATACACAAAATGTCCGTCTGCTGGTCACAGCCAGAACTACATCAGAAGAATAATTAGGGGCAGAGTCTAGGCAAGAAGAGGGGAGAGGCAGGGGCCTCGGGAATGACCTATCCAACAGCCTGCTGCAGGCTTGAATGGCACAGGCAGTCCTTCCTGCAGGATCCCAGGCTGCCTGGATCCCTGGTTGCTTGAGCTCCTGTAAGTTCCACCCTATCTTAGCTGAGGAGAAAGCTTCCAGGGTGTGTTTCTGAGTGAGTGTGCAGCAGTTTTCATGTGTGTGTGCGAGCTTAACATGTGTGTGTATTATTGCATTTTGGCTCAGACACATTCCTTTGTACATGGACATATGTGTACTCAGAGGTATATTATAAAATAAATGGAATTATATTGCCTATGCATTTTTTCTGCCTTTTAAAAGAACAATAATCAGTCTAGCGATTTATTTGAGTATGGACTTTTAAACTAAGGCCGTAACAAGTTTCCTTTACCTAATTGCAAAAATGTATCTCAGTGGAGCTGTGCTTGGGGCTGTTCACAAGGTGAGCAGTTCAAAACCAGCAGTGGCTCCAGGAGACAAAGATGAGGCTTTGAACTTCCTTGAATATTTACGGTCTCTGAAACCCACAGGGGCAGCTTTGTTATTTCCTATAGGGTAGTTATGAGTCAGAAAGGCATGTAGTGACAGTGAGATCATGCGTATTTACAAGAATAATGTATGACTGTAATGGAAAGCAAGCAAGCAATAACGCTATGTATCGTGAAAGATGAAATAGTGCTGTATCTACTCCTTTCCTCCTATGTGAGTGGTGTGGGCCATACTCTGCAGATGATTTTCTCACCTTAAAGAGAAAATGATTATTTGTGAGAATATATGTACATGGTGTGTATATATACACATGCACATGCATGCAAGCAGACACTCCTGTGTACACACACACAGACACACACACTTATTGTGGAAATGAAATGACAGCTCATCTATACTGCATAGTGTATCAATTGGAACTGAGAATAAAAATGATCAGGGCATTTCTTTATATAAGAATTGTTGCTGGGTATCTTTCTACATGTTTAGTTGCATTTCTCTAGTTTTCTATCAACGTATTAGTTTTCAATTTTCCACCTCTTTTCTGGATGAAAAGTATTCCTCATCATAAAGTGTTTTTGAGGGTTTTTTTAATGTGGGTGTGTATCATTTTATTTTTCTATTTCTTTTTTTCAATTACTTTATTGGAGGCTCTTATGGCTCTTTTAACATTCAACACATCATTTGTATCAAGTGTATTTGTACACATATTGCCATATTCATTTTGAAATATTTTCCATTTGAGCCCTTGGTATAAGCTCCTCCTTCCCCTTCCGCCCCCTTTTTAATGAATCATTTTATTTGGGGGTTAAACAACTCCCATCACAATCCTTATATACATCAATTGTATGCAGGTCATATTTGCACACTTATTGCCATCATCACTCTCAAAATATCCTCCCTCCACTTAGGCCCCCAGTACCAGCTCCCCATATTTCCCTCCCTTCTCCCCCTCCCCCATGAACCCTTGTTAATTTACAAATTGCTATTGCTTTTTCAAGCAAGTGAGAGGTGGGGTAGTTAGTGATATTGTCTTCTTTGTATTTGGTAGTATTTTCCACATGATGCCAAATGAGTGTGGGTGACTGTTACTATACAGCAGGAGAGCCTAACTGATAAAGAGCACAGAAGTGGGAGAACTGGGAGAAAAAAACAACACTTTGAATGCTAGGTTGGGCATGGGTTAAATGACAGCTTCCAGAGCCCCTGGTTCCTCATTTAAGGGGCACAGTGCTTAATCCCTCTCCCATAAGTCTCTGGGAGATGTGTTTTGATCACAAATGTCAGAATGGGCAGTCTGAGCTGTTGTGTTAACTGTTCCCTTCAATTCTTAGGAGAGGGACATGGTGGTATCCACTGCTTAGGCCTGCAGGTAAGTTGACTCCAGACTACATAACTCCACCAGCCATCCCAGCCCAATGTGATTATCTAGGTTCCCTGCAAACAGAAAGCATTTGTTTAAAAGTTCCTCATTGATCTACAGTTATACCCGCCTGATCAGGTGAACCAGTGTTCCCAAAACTGAATCTCCAGACCAGCATCATTGTGTAAGTAAGTCAGGGTAAACTAGAGGAACAAATTTATAGACACGCATATGGATCTAAGGAAAGGGTTTATATACAAAAGGAATGGAACACTGAGAGAGCATCCCAACCCAGTCCAGTTCAAAGTCATAAGTCAGATATTAGCCCATATGCCCGATACCAGTATATAATGTCTCCTTCTGACTCACAAAGTCACAGGTCAGTGGATGCAGAATCCCAGCGCTGGCAGGGGTCTCCCCCTGGCTCCTCGCTTTCAGGGCTCAGGGTCCATCAACAGCATCCAGTGGTGGCAGAAGCAATTCACGGCTGGCAGGGGTCTCCACGTGGCCTCTCCAGTTTCAGAGGTCTGGCTCCATCAGGACAAAGCCATAAGCTTGTCCTCTGGCTCTTCAGACGCTGCCATCTTGTCTTGTCTGTGATTAATCGTCTCTGAGACTAACTCCCAACAATTGGGGAGATAGCTTCTCATCTTCACAAGGGAAATATTGCGAGACTTTCCAGAAGCCTCGGGAGAAAGCCATACCCACACGGAGGCCTCATTGGCTACTCAATGGCTATCTCCAGATTAACAGTCTTAGACTCTACTCCTACTTCTCAATCATGAAATTAACATAAGCATATGACTGCCATCACCATCATGTGTGAACTTGTAAGAAAGTCAAATGTCTGTCTTCATTCCATACCTACATAACCAGAAATTCTAATGGGTGAGGCCCAACACCCTGTTATGCGTGTGTCTTCCCAGTTAACTCTAAAGGGACGCGAGCTGAAATCTCAGCACCACCCTCTACTAAACTTACAAATAATGTAGTGAATGAGAAATATCTATTGTGAAACAAGTCACCACGCCTGTATTATATATACAGTTTCACATCCTTCTGACTGAATTCACAATTTTCATCAGAAAAGGAAATTTAAGTTGGTGGTCATTGCCATCTGGTGACCAGATCCAGAATTGCAGCAAGGGCATGATAGCGGGGGAGAAAAACAGACCACTCTGTCAAGAAGTCAATCTGACTCATAGTGACCCTAAATGACAGTGTGGAACAGCCCCTTTGGGTTTCACAGACTTTTAACTCGTGGGGGAACAGAAAGCCTCATTTTTTCACCAGTGGAGCTGGTGGGTTTGAACTACTGACCCTTCCATTAGTACCCTCCCGGGTTCCTGAATGGTTAGAACAAAGACTGGACAGAGGGAAGGGAACAAAGGAAGATGGACTTCCGCTGAAATTCCCCCAGAAGTTATTTTCTGAATTGTTATGCAAATTAAGTCACAAGTAGATTTTTCCAATACTGTAATGATTTTATGTCAGACATCTTTTTAATTACAAATTAGTGTACATATTTCCCAACTCAGTGGAAGCACTGGAGAAAATATACGGGGATAAGTATAAAAGTTCTGTTACAACTGAGTACTCCAAGATGTGAATGCAACATACCAGCATGATAAAGGGAACCAGTAGAGCGGTCGGAGGAGCCTGCCCCAATCACAACTAGGTGGACAACCCGCGTCACCCCCCAGAAGAATTGACTTCAGAGGATAGTACTGAAGCTACAGCCCAGGGAGAGGGACATGACTGTTCAGAGCACACAAGAGCAAATGGAGGGGAAGAAGAGAAAGTGGAGCACATCCTGGCCCTTCAAGCCTTGAGAATGGTATCCCTGTTCAGAGCAGCCAATACACAGAGATGATCATAGGCCAGCTCCACAAGAAGACACAGCATTCTTCACTGACCCATAGTCCTGTGGGGGGGGGCAACACTGAAAATTCTTACAGGAATTGTGCCCCATCTGACCTCACCACACCAAGACAAAACACTGAGAGCAGGCAACAGAACAGCAAGGGGAGCAGAGCAAGGAAGTCTAGAGGGAATACCAAAAATAGACTTTGGGACCAGGGCATGGCACCACATCAAACTTGACTAGAAAACACTCCTAAAGGCTAGCAAACAAGCCTGGAACTATTTACATGCTTTTCTTTTTTTTCCAATCATTTTATTAGGGGCTCATACATCATTTTTTCACAATATATAAATAAGCATACTCGTCAAGCACCCTCACATGTCCACTTCTATTATTGTTCTCCAATCGTCCACCTTTTCCCTTAAGCCCCTAGTATCGGCTTTTCCATTCCTTCCCCTCTTCCCCTGGTCTCTCCTCCCCTCCAACCCTTAATACTTTATACATTGTTATTGTTTTGTCATATTGTACACTGCCCGACCTCTCCCCCAAGCCACTCCTTTGATGCCTGTCCTTCAAATAAGAGCTTGTGTATATATCCTTGCTGTTGGTTCCCCCCCCTTCTGTCCACCCTTCCAGTATCTCCAATCTAACCATTGGCCCGAAGGGGCCCATCCATCCTGGTTTCCTCATATCTCCAGCTCCACCAGTAGGCATTAGGTCCCCACCTTGCTCTCCTCCTCCTATGTAATGATGTGATTCTTGTTCTTTGGTGCTCGATATCTGCTCCCTTCGGCCCCTCTTGATCACGCATGCTGGTGTGCTTCCTGCATGTGGACTTTGCTGTTTCTGCGCTGAATGGTGACTCGATTATCTTCAAGTCTTTGAGATTCCAGGCATTCAGTCATTTGTTAGCTGGGTACCATCGTTTCTTCTACTTTGTTTGCCTTTGTATCCATTTGTCATCAGCGATATCGGGAGTCAATTGGTCCATTGATTTTGATTTTTGTTCTTTGATACCTGATTGTTTCAGCACCTCATGATCGCACAGGTAAGTGATCTTCTTTTATGGTGGGTTTTGTTGCTTCTGAGCTAGATGGCTG
>PVJH01020626.1:0-25903 GCA_004026705.1 Nesogale talazaci | reverse complement strand
TTCAAGTCTTTAAGACCCCGGATGTTCTATCTTTTGATAGCTGGGCCCTTCTGCTTTCTTCACCACCCTTGCTCATGCTCTTACATGTCCTCAATTGGTACATTGGGGATGTGTGCACACAGTCATATATGTTTGTTTTGTTTTTTCTTCCCCATTTGATGTCTATTGCCTAGACCTTTTATCACTTTCACCACCATCTGACCATGCTGGCTGTTGTGCTTCTTCTGTGTGGCTGTGGTCTCTTCTCAGGTAAATGGTCTAATGTTTATCTTCAGGCTTTCAAGACACTTGATATATCCTTTGATGGCTGGGCATCTTCAGCTTTCTTTTTTAAATCATTGTTTTTTGCTGTGGTGGTGGTGGTGGTGGTAGTGATGGTTTAATTTTCTTTTGTTGCTTTGTTTTGTTCTGTCTTGTTTTTGTGCATTGTATTATATCTTTAGGTCTACCTAGTTAAGATAAGCGGGATGAACAATTTGGAGGAGAAAACAACAAGACTGATGGTTCCGGGGGTGGGGTGGGGGACATGGGAGAGGAAGAGACGGGAAAGGAAGTGGTTGTTAACAAACCCAGGGGCAATGGAACAACAAATGATCCAAAATAGGTTTCGAGGATCATGTAGGTGGCCTGGTAGGGCTTGATAAAGGACAATGCAATTGAGAGAGATTACTGAAACCCAAATGAAGGCTGAGCATGATAGTGGAACAAAAGGAAAGTAAAAGTAAATAGAGGAAAGAACTATGAGGCAAAGGGCATTTAAAGAGGTCTAAATACAGACATGTACATGTGTATGAAGATGGGGGAAATTGATCTATGTACATTTATTTATAGGTTTAGTCTTAAGGTAACAGATGGACATTAGGCCTCTACTCAAGTACTCCCTCAATACAAGAACACTTTGTTCTATTAAACTGGCATTCCATGATGCTCACCTTTCCTACTTGCAAATGTGATCAAGAAAGCTGATGGTGCCTGGCTATTCAAAGATATAATGTTTGGGTTCTCAAAGGCTTAAAGGTAAACAAGTGACCATCTAGTGAGAAGCAACAAAGCACACATGGAAGAAACACATCCGCCTGTGTGATCGGGAGGTGTCAATGTGATCAAGTACCAGGCATCTAAGACCCAAAATAAAACAATACACAAGATAAATTGTGTGTGTGGGGGGTGGTGTTTGGAATTGAGACTCAATACCTATCTGTAGACAAGTGGACATTCCCCTCATAGAAGGGTCATATGGAAGAGATGAGTCAGTCAGGGTGCAGTATAGCACTGACAAGGCACACAACTCTCCTCTAGCTCTTTGGTGTTTCCTCACTCAATATCATGACCTCAATTCTACCTTACAAATCGCATTATGTCAGAGCATGCACACTGCTACAGCTAAGAGCTCACAACACAGGGCATCCAGAATAGGGCTAACAAAGAGAGTGGAGATACCAAGGAGGATTAGAGGAGAGAAAGGTAGAATCGATCACAAGGTTCAACTAGAACCCACTCCCAGGGGGATAATAACTGAAAAATGGATGTGGGGTGATGGAGAACAATGTAGGATATGAAAATAATAATCTATAACATTTCACCGGCTCGTTAGGGAAGGTGGGGGGAGTGGAAAGAAACGGGGAGCTGATATCAAGGGCTCAAGTGGAAAGAGAATGCTTTGCAACTGATGATGGCAGGATATGTGCAAATATGCTTGACACATTGGAGGAACATATGAATTGTGATAAGACATGTTAGAGGCCCCGATAAAAGTATTTTTAAAAGACTAGTTAAAAATTAAATAATGAAAAAAATAATTTAAAAGCACATCATAGTGGTAATTTCAGAGAACCCTGCTGAATCATCCAAAGAGGTCAGTTTCACCTAAATACCCCTTTGCTGGTAAACGTGGCAAGTTTATTGAGTCTTTCACCTTCACAGGAGGTGGAAGTTCAACAAAGCTAGCATGGATATACTCGGTCGACATTTACAAGTCTGCTACATGTCACGGAATTTGTTCTGAAACACAATAACCTTCTTCATAACAGAAGGAAGCACTGCCGGCTCTGCACCATGCTCACGTCCTTGGGCTACATGTTGCAACCACTGTGTCAATCCACTCAAAAAAGTCTGATTATGTCTTACATGTAATAATCTGGATCTCCAAGTTTTAAAGTGTTCTTTGTATTTTGTTTTTTTTTGGGGGGGGGGCATCACTGCCCTCTGGTGGTGGGAGTAGGAGGCCCAGCCTTTGCTCCTGTGGAACCGTTGCTGGAATTGAACCTCCATCCCAGTGGGTCGCAGTCCCGCGCACAACCACTATGCCACTGGGGCTCAGCCCCGTTTTAAAGTGTTATTAGTGATCCAAAGACAGGCTAGGTTGCTTCAAACCATATTTGGTTAAAAAAGTTACTCATTTTTTTGATTAGTGAGCCAGAAAAATGAAAACTTGAACAAAAGGAGAATTCTAATTTTTAAAATAAAACTATGTCAAGGTCAAAGATGCTAGGAAAGTTGACTTGCTTCAATGTGTTATTATTATTGTTTTGTATCTGAACACCATGAACTCTAAGAACAATTTTTTAAAATATCAGCTTAAAACTTTATACCAAAAACTCATAATTCATAAAGGTATTAAAAGCAATCACCATTACATGAACATCTCTAATGAATAGTAAACTTGTTGTTCTTCAAAAATCTGTAGCTCTATAATAGAAAGTGAAAAAAATTGGAGAGAAAAACAATATGTTAAAAGCATCTTTTAAGTCAATATGTGGGGGTTTAATATGTATTTTTCATTTAAAATAGATGTAATTTATGAAAATAAAATCACAATAAATATTTAGATCAAATACCCTGCAATATAAGACAAACTTTAATATATGTTAAATAATTCAAATCACAGGTCTATCTAGACAAGATAAGATGCATAAACAATCTGGAGGAGAAAACAACTGGACCCATGATTCCAGGGGAACATGGGCAAGAGGGAGATGGGAAAAACGAAGTGGTTTAACAAACCCAGGGACAAGGGAACAACAAGTGACCCCAAACTAGTGTCAAGGAGTGTGTAAGAGGCCTAGTAGGGTGTGATCAAGGGCAATGTAACCAAGAGGAATTACTGAAACACAAATGAAAGCTAAACACAATTGTGGGACAAAAGGAAAGTAAAAGGAAATAGAAGAATTAGGAGACAAAGGGCATTTGAAGAGGTCCAAATACAGGCATGTACATATGTGAATATATTTCTATGTGAAGTTTGGAAAAAAGATCTATATACATATATTCTAGGTTTATTATTAAGATAACAGATGCGCCTCCACTCAAACCTCAATAGAACACTTTGTTCTATTAAAATGGCATTCCACGATGCTTGCCTTCCGAGCACAATTGCTGAAGACAAATCCGGTGTATAATCAAATGTGAAGAAATCTAATGGTGCCCAGCTATCAAAAGATACAGTGCCTGGATCTTAAGGACTTGGCAGTAAACATGCGATTTTTTTAGCTGAGAAGCAGCAAAGCACACACGGCAGTAGTCCTCCAGTCTGTGTAACTACGAGGTGTCGAAGGGATCAGGTACTAGACATCAAATAATTAAAAATGTTGTTATTGTAAATGAGGTGAAGTACAGGTTGGGGACTCAAAGTCTCCATCTGTAGGTAACGGACTTCCCCTTACAGAGGCGTTGCAGTGAGAAGACAAACAAGCTAGGGTGCAGTATAGCAATGATGAATCATACAACTTTCCTCTAGTTCTTCATTGCTTCCTCCATCCCACCATCATGATCCCAATTCTACCTTACAAATCTGGCTAGACCGTAGGATGTATACTGGTACAGATATGAGCTGGAAACATAGGGAATCCAGGACAGATGATCCCTTCAGGACCAGTGATGAGAGTGGCCCACCAGGAGGGTGGAGGAAAGTTGGGGTAGAAAAGGGGAACCAATTATAAGGATCTACATATAACCTCTTCCCTGGCGGTTGGATAACAGGGAATTGGGTGAAGGGAGACATCAAACAGTGAAAGAAATGACAAAGTAATATAATTTTATTAAGGGTATACCATGGAGGGGGGAGTAGGGAGGGAAGGGAAAAAATGAGGAACCAATTCCAAGGGCTTAAATAGAAAGCAAATGTTATGAGAATGATGAAGGCAACCGATGTACAACTGCACTTAATATACAATGGATTTATGTATGGGTTGTGATAAAAGAGTTGTATGAGACCGCAATAAAAAGATTTAAAAACTTTTAAAATTGAAATAAAAAATATAAATCAATAACAGAGAACTGTGAGACTTACCAAAAAAGAGACATCAGTATAAATATCCTGTAGGTAATAGAATAAATCACAGAAATATTACAGTTTAAACAAAAACACAGTATGTCCAAATGTGTGAAAATGCAAATAAAACAGTGCTTAGAGGGAAGTGTACACTTTTAGATGCTTATATGTGAAAAGTTGTAAATCGGCAATCTAAGCTTCCACCTCAACAAATTAGAAAAAAGAAGATTATACTCAAGGTATCATATAATAAGCTGGCAGTAGAAATCAATAGATAGAAAATAAAGAAGATGTAGGGGAAACCAATGAAAAACAAAGCTGGATCTTTACAAAATAGACAAAATTTATCAACCAACAGCTATTCTGATAAGGAAAAATAAGAGAGAGAAGACACAAGTCACCAATACCAAAATTGGCCTGGAAAAAAACAAAAGTAGAAATAGGGTCACTTGCTGCCTCCTCCTTGTTGCTTATGCTAAACCCAGGAATGGTCTGACCCAAGTTCACCATGTATCACCCTTTGGTGAAGCAGCGGCAGAAATGTGGAAGGAAATAATCTCCATTGTTCTTTAGCATGAACAAATGATCAGTGGAAGGAATCAAATGGGCTGAACAGACCCCTGTCTGAGAGTACAGATATGGCAGCTAGTCTCGTGGGAGGAGTAGGAACTGTATTTGGTGATCATATGTTGATGGTTGTGCATTTATTTGTATTATTTGTTGTGCTTGTACGACCTCCTTCCATTTCTACATCAACAATAGGGAATTAAAAAACCTATTTACATCACCAAAATGAACAGTTTCATTTTTCTTCCTCCTTCAAGTGACTCAACTTCTCAAAAGAGAAATATAATTGAGACAATCTTTGTTGCTGACAAAAAAGATACAGAAACAGAATGGCCAAAAGTAAAATTCTTGCAGGTTTGTTTAAAATTAAATTAAAAGCAGAACCAAATACTTGGATTTCTCCATTTCCAGTCTTTCAAGAAGTAAAAACAAGACCAGGGTAGGACATTTTAATCTTGGTAGAATGAATGTGCAGAAGACATTTCAGAATGGAGAATTTTCAACTTTTTGTTGTACTGAGATATACCTACAGAGTTGGGTACTGTTACTCAAGTCGATTTAAGCAAAACTTCCCCCAAATCGTATAGCAGAGCTTCTTTCTCTCCCTTTGAAAACAAACAGAACATTTTAAAAAGAAAGATTTGAATAAATCAAGATGTACAATTTGTAATAAACTAACAGATTTGCCAGGAAGTCAGTATCACTAATGTAATCATAAGCTCTGCAGTAACCACCACTTTAATATGTACAGATTGGCCAACAGTCTGACAATGAATTGTTGTGAATAATGTGTTAAGTACATGCCCAGTAAAAGCGCTGGAAATAATGTTCTGATGATTGAAGGCCAACAGAAAAGAGTTTGTTGCCAAAGTTGTGTTAGCAAATATAAACAGATGATTAAACATACACACACACGTGTGTGTGTGTATATATATACATATATATATATATATATATATATATATATCAGCACCAGAAAGATAAATGCTGTAAGAATAAAAAAAGGAAGAATATTATGTGAATCATAGACTACACTTTTGGGAGGGGAAAAAAAGAACAATGGGATATTGGGGAAAAAAGGGAAAGACTTGAGTTACAATTTTCCATATAATGTAGCATGGGCACATCGATAATCAATAAGGATGGGAATTCATCCTTTCCCCCATTTCTGCCGTAGTTGATACATTTCAAGAGCAAGTGGAAGAGGGAAAATACCAGAAGATTCAACTGTACAAGTTATATTTCATGCATATACAGGTACATTTCCCTGGATTTTGAACGTTAAAAAAATACAAAATGACCCTCCCCATGTAAGATATTCCAACCTCCAAAAGAAAATGCAGGGAAGAAGTTTTCAGAAATATATATGAATTCTGCCAAATGGTGAAAAAAAATCATTAAATGACTGTTACTTTATTCTACCTCAAAAATCTAGGCTTTTCTGTATTGCAAACTCAATGGGGAAGGGCGAAATCATCTAAAGAACAAGACTGGGATGGGGCTTTGTCTGTAGACACACATTGTTGGAAATGCCTCACAGAGTATCTATGTGGTTCGCTTTACTCACAGAACTGCTATTCATTGGCTCTGTGAGGAAGAACTACAAGACAAATTTGTAGATAATAAGAACAGTCTAAGAGGTACTTGATTTTGATCCTTGGGTTTTAGAGGAATCTGCACATTTCTTAGGGACTGCAAGGGATTTCAACTCAATGCTGAGGCTATCTGAGATTTAGAGAAAAGCAGAATTAATCAGATCCAAAGATGGAAGGCCCTTAAGGGGAATAACAGAATTGTCAAGCATGAAATGTTTGACATTTGTCCATAATGCAGGTTAAAGTGGTGTAGTTAGAAGAATTATGACAGGTCTGAGATTAAAATGAATTGGACAGTATCTTGACAACGGTGGATTTTAGTGTGGGCTCCTTAAAAGGGGCTATCTTGAAGATGAATTTTGGTAATATTTAGAGGGACTAAATAGTAACTGATGGATGACAAATGAAAGACATAAAATTCTTTAAATAACATTTATTGACATTAAATAAAATTTATAAAATAAAAATGCTTACAATGTAGAATTTTTATTTAAAGAATGAGACTGGGTGTTAGGATTGGCAGCACTCACCACATTTAAGTGAACATGAAGAAAGCGAAGTGCACATCAGTAGCATGTTAAGAACTGAAAATTTAAATCTGCTTAAAAATTAAAACTTCAAGCTGCAAAGCAGTCATTGTGTAAAGATGAGTAACAGGTTGATGTGCTAGTGCAACATGCTTAATATACTTGATTTGGTATTTGACATGACAGTATCTGATCTGGTTTTTGACATGGTAGTGTTTTACTTTAAAAACTAAACAATAAAAATAAGCTATATCTAACAGTCAATACCATGTACATTGTCAGACTCCTATACAGAATAACTTTCATAGTTTATAAGCATTAGAATATTTCAAATTCTAAATTTAATTGGACATGTTAGTCATTAGTGCATATTTCAATAAAATCAGATTTTACTTTGAGCAATTCACATCTCTTTATTTTATTTTACTTATTTTGATCCATTTTATTAGGACCTAATCCAGACATCATACCATTCCCGAGTTCAATCACATCAAACAGTGTTGTGCAGTTGCTACCAGTTTGAAAATATTTTCTTCCCCCTAATATTCCTTAATATCAGTTCTGCATTATGATCCCATCTTCCCTGACATTATATCCCCAGGAACCTTTATTCTAGTTACTGTCTTTATAGATTTACTCATCCTGGGTTTCATATACGAAAAACATTGGAACATGTTTAACAGTCAAGAAGTCTACCAAATATGACAGCACACAAGAGATAAACTCCAATATGAAAAAAATCCAGAAAATATTGAAAATCAAGCAAAAAGTACTGTATTTTTTGGAACATAAGACGTACCTGACCATAAGACACATCCAATTTTTAGAGCAGGAAAACAAGAAAAATATTCTGAACTAAATAGCAGCAGTATAATAAAATATTCTGGGCTCACTTTGGGGAGGAGTGTGTCATATGGTCCAAAAAATACGGTCTGTCACAAGGAAGATCAAATGTCAAGGTTCTAACCATTCTAGTCAGATTTATTATTTTCATCTACTATAGTCTCTACAAAACTCTAGGTGTGATCGCCAAGTTATTCCCATCTCTCAATTATGGTGAAAGGGGAATCAACGAGACTTCCTCCTTGTGCAGATCCTGACTTTTACTGCTATCCATAGCTTCTTCACACCTTTCTTGGAGTTCTCATTGGAGGGCTGGACATTGGCAATTTGGGCTAATTTTCTGTTCTAGAAACTTTTGAAGAGGAGGAGAAAAATATGTTTTTTAATATACCGGTGTGAACAAGGATTCTCTTTGTTATTCAAACAAAAGTTCAGGAACCATATAGGAACATAAATGGGATTTTAAAAGTCTAGCTTTTGTTATTAAACCAAATACCTTTTATTATTTTTCAGCAAACCATTATTTTATTTGAGCAAAACATCATTTGTTAAATTGGTTAACTTGCATTTCATTGGTTTCACAATTTTTAATTTAATTTGTAAATATTTTAGTTTTTGTTGTGTGAGAAGTGTGAAATAAAGAGTATATATTTTAACAAATATAAAAATGTTGAAATAAAGATATATTCAAATTTATAAATAAAAGAAAGTAATCATTACAGGTTCTACAAAAGGATAATATTGTAGGCAACCTTATAAAAAGAATATTATATATAACCTTATGCCAATATATTTCAAAACTAAAGTAAAATGAATGAAAAATAATTCACTTATATTTCCATATAACAAATGGACATACCAATTTTCATACTCAAAAACAAATTATGTGTGCATCCATTGCACCACACATTTAGATTTCATTTCAGCGAGGATACATTTTGCCTCAACAATTAAACATTCAAGATCCTGACAAACAGGGCAGTGTGCACACAGACATGCATCAGGAGGAGCACTGCAGTTTCACCTTAGGCCAGGAGGATGGAACCACAGGCAATAAGGGAGAGGAGTGTTTGCACTGGAGCAGTGTGACGACATCCGCAAGTTCTTTGTGAGGAATGTTTGAAGACCATTCGACACTGTGCTAATGGTAAAGTCTGCTGGTCTTTATTAGCCACAGGATAAGCAGAACGGGGATGGTTTGACCAGCAAACACGGTGGCGCCCTGCAGTTAGGCTCGCATCCACAGGACAATGTGAGATTGCATCCAAGCATGTTACAGTTCACATCTTAGGAGGAAACACCTGAATGGCTCTCTCCTGAATTAAGTAGCCATCAGCTAGCCAAAACTATATGCAAAACAGCATTTACAGAAAACAGGAGATGATTAGCTAGCTAGCTAACTAGCTAGTTAGCTAGATAAATAGATAAATAGATAGATAGAATGATAGATAGATGATGATAGATATAAAGAAAGAGAAAGAAAGAACCAAGTCATGGAACTAAGAAATATTAAAAGGTAAAGGGGGTGATAAAAGAGTAAGCCCCCCACAATCATTGAACCCCATTTATTACCTCTCTTCAGTGTGGGATAAATTGGTGCCAGAAACAATCCTTCCTCCTTCACAGAGTTCTGGCATTCCTCAGAGGGCAATCATCCTCCCTTAAAGAATTTACTTTGTTCAGAGACGGCATCCAGTATTATATTCCTAATTAGACACTTTGGTCTTAGTTTCTATCCAGCTCTTGGTGATCCAGGTCAAGGCAACTAAGACTTTACACTCTATTCTATGGAAGCACACCCCAGAAGGACTCACTGTAGATAACCCATCAATCAAACTGGGTTTTAATTTAAACTGACCTGTAGTGAATTTAAGGAGCCAATGTACATACTTATTTGGATTTAAGTCTGACATGCCACATTGTGAGAATCAGTTCATGACCTCCCAAGCGTATGTAATTTGTGGTCTAGCAATTTAGGTTCTGATCTCTTGCTGTGAGGGTGCCCAATGAATGGTGGCTGGTACAACAACTACCATATATTGATTACTCTAATGCTCCCTTTGGTTTTTTTAAAATTGGATCCCTGGTGGTGTAGCAGTTACACATTGGGATGCTAACCTTAAGGTAAACTGCAAGAGAAATATGTAAGAGGTTTTCTAGTACTGTGAACAGCTATCATCTCAGAAATTCACTGAGAAAGCTCTACCCTGTCCTGTTGGGTTGACATGAGTCAGAATCGACTCGATGGTGATGAGTGTTTGAGTTGCTTTTTGATGATATGTATTAGTCTGGCAGGCATGATTCTGCCTTTGTATTATTCAGTTTTGACTTATTCCCCAACTCATTGTGTAAATAGGGTCTAGTCGCTTTTAACTTGTGCGAGCCAATAATTCATAGTGGTCTGTAAAACTAGGCTATAGATGTACAATTTCCTTCTCCCAATAGTGTTTTAAATGCTATACCATTGGCTAAATTAAGGCTGTTACTAATGAGACCAGTCCCCAGAGAAGGGCAGCGTGATTGGTAAACTATGTAGAGGGCCAGCAAAAGAGATGAACCTTAACAGGATGGACGGACACAGTGGCTGGAACAAGAAGCATAAGCACAGGAACAATTGTGATGGTGCAGGACCAGGTGGTGTTTCGTTCTGTTGTTCATAAGGTGTGAACTATAACATGCTTGGATACAATCCAACATTGTCCTGTTAGGGTCCAATTAGGGTCAGACTGACTCTATGACACTTAACAGCAACAACAGGAATGATTTTTAATGTTCTACACTTTCAAATGATAATGATGTCTCTACAGTGAGCAAAATACACATATAAACCACAGATATATGGATGAATTTTGCACTCGCACTTAATCATAGACATAACTTAAGAACAACAGGTTCTAATAGCATGGCCCTACTCAAGGCTTACCCTTATGAAGAGATTATTGGTGCTATAGCAGTGTGGTGAAGAAATCAGATAGTGCCCAGCTATCATAAAGAATAACATCTGAGTCTTCAACATTTGCCTTAAAACAAGCAGTCATCTGAGTGAGGCATCAATTAAGTCTACACAGAAGCATAGCATCTAAGGATTCCAAACAATGAAACAAAATCCAAAGAGCAATATCAGAGCTTAAATTGTGAAAGACCAATTTTCAGAAGGTTATGGATGAGTGGAAGCCCCAAATGTATTTGGAGGCTTCTCATACGAATTAAACCTCCAGAAAATCTCCCCAGTCATGGTCCAAGGATGTGCATAACTGCTTTGTCAGATAGCATTGTAAATTATGGTGTCGGGCAGGGTTATTTTAGATAAATAAAACCAGGACACTAGTAATTCTCTTATATTTATATAGAGAGAAGGGTATATAAGATAAGAAAGAAAGAGTTAACTATCTATAAAACAGTACAAATTGCTCGGTGCAACTCACTTGCGTGAGACACTTAGAAGACCAGCAGTCCTTTAAGTCTGGAGGGCCGCTGAGTAGTCCTCTGTAAAGCAATCCAGGCTATCTGTTCAAAGGCAGCAAACAGCAGAGCAGGTCACCAACAGTCAGCCAGATGACAGAGTCTGAGAGTCCCCAGCTCAAGAGATGTATATCCCAGGAGTGTGGCAAAATAGGGCTTGAAGGAACCTCAACTCACAGCTCCACAGTCCACAATTAGGTGTCCTCCGGGTAGTGTTGCTTGGAGGTCAAAGCACAGGACAAACAAGGCAGCTGTCTGGTCAGAAGATCAGAAAGCAAGAGAGCAAGGGCGGGGCTTGCCAAGCCTTTTCTACCTCCGCCTTTCAATTGATCGCGTGTGTTCATTGGCCATGTCGTCGCAACAGACCTACCTATCATCTTTGACCATGTTGGCACCACAAGCTTACCCATAACAATCCACCCCTTGCCAACATGGCACCTATACACAATTATTTAGCAATATAAAATTTCTAGACATCAATAAAATCAAACCTATACTTAACATCAAACATCTATCATACATATAAATGAGAACACACTGAGGCCAATTGTAGCAGATATACATGAACAAAGAAAAGATAGTCAATAAGCTCATATACAGAAAATAAATGAACAAACACACACCTCACTTTTGTAATTGATTACGTGGTCATAACTGGTAGGTAGAACTACCTTCTTCTACTACCCATTCTGTATTACCTTTGCCCTCAGCAATCACTTCAGCTGGTTGTGGTTTTTTGCCTGGTGGGGTGACAAATACCTTCATTCCTGAGTGGTCTAGGTCATTAGATATCCTGTCATGATGGGGTTTCTGTAATTTACCATTTCACATTTATCACAGGGCATGGTAGCACTAGGAGTCAGCCTATCTGATCTCCTGGGTTCCAGACATATTCCTCTGTACCCCGATTATGTAACACCAGTCCAATTTCTTCTTGATAATCTGGGTCAGTCATACCACTCAGTATAGTGACACCTTTCCTGATCTTTTAATCTAAAGGCATGAGAAGCCCAAAGTGGCCAGGCGGCGTTATCAGCTGCCAGTTCAGGGGAATCCGTGCTGTGTTTGCAGGGGGGAGATTTCCTTCCTTCGGGACCAGGACCTCCAGTCCCGAAGGACATAGGGTTGCTGGGACAAGAAGCAAAAATGCTGCAAGTGGGTCAATAGGAGTAATATTGAGTGGTGCCACTCCAGCTTCCACCCCTTGGTTCCTGGACCCATGAATCCTAGCTATTGGAGACACAGTATCATATATTGGCTGCTGGTGTAAAGCATATATACCTTCCTGGAGAACACTGCCCCAGCCTCGTAAGTTGTTGCCACGTAGTTTGTGTCGCAGTTGTGTCTTCAGGAGCCCAATCCATCGTTCTATCAAGCCAGCTGCTTCAGGATGATGAGGAACATGATATAACCAGTGGATTCCATGGGCATGGGCACATAGCCGCACTGAATTTGCTGTAAAGTGAGTTCCTTGATCTGAAACAATGCTATGTGGGATGCCATGCCAGTGGATGAGGCCTTCTGTAAGTTCACGAATGGTGGTTTGGGCAGAAGCATTGCATGCAGGGAAGGCAAATCCATATCCAGAATACGTGTCTATTCCAGTCAGAACAAAGCGCTGCCCCCTCCATGATGGGAGTGGTCCTATATAATCAACTTGCCACCAAGTTGCCGGTTGATCTCCCCGAGGAATGGTTCCATATCTTGGACTTAACGTCAGTTTCTGCTGCTGGCAAATAGGGCACTCAGCAGTGGCTGTGGCCAAGTCAGCCTTAGTGAGTGGAAGTCCATATTGCTGTGCCCATGCATAACCTCCATCCCTGCCACCATGTCCACTTTGTTCATATGCCCATTGGGCAATAACAGGAGTGTCAGAGGAAAGAGGAGGGCCAGTCTCCACAGTGCATGTCATCTTAACTACTTGATTGTTAAAGCCTTCCTCTTCAGAGGTAACCTTTTGATGAGCATTCACATGAGACACGATTACCTTTACTTTTTTGGCCCATTCAGAAAGAACCATCCACATATTTCTTCTCCACACCTCCTTGTCACCAATCTTCCAGTCATGTTTGTTCCAAGTCCCTGATCATCCAGCCAAGTCATTAGCCAAAGCCCATGAATCAGTATACAGTCTCACATCTGGCCACTTTTCCTTATTGGCGAACTGAACGGCCAGGTGCACTGCTCAAAGTTCTGCCCATTGGGAGGATTTTCCTTCACCACAAACTTTTAGGGAGATCCCAGAAAGGGACTGTAGTGCTGCTGCTCTCCGTTTATAAGAGGCACCTGCATATCGTGCAGAGCCACCTGTGAACCAAGCATGACTTTTCTCTTCCTCAGTTCAATTATCATAAGGAACTCCCCAAGAGGCCATAGGTGCAGATTCAGAAAGAGAAGGTAATTTGACAGGAGTGGGAACTGTGGGTATATGGGCCACTTCTTCATGCAGCTTACTAGTACCTTCAGGTCCTGCTCTGGCTCAATCTCGTATGTACCACTGCACGTGTCCAACTCTATGACTCTGTGGGTCAGACAATACCCAGTTCATGATGGGTAGTTCAGGACTCATGGTGACTTGGAGGTCCATGGTGAGGTGTTCAGTCTCCACAGGCCCAATAACAGGCCAACAGCTGTTTTTCAAAGGGGGAGTAGTTGTCTGCAGAAGATGGCAGAACTTTACTCCAAAATACCAATGGTCTGCACTGTGATTCACCAATAGGGGTCTTCCAAAGACTCCACACTGCCTCTTTATCAACAACTGACACTTCTAGCACCATTGGGTCAGCTGGATCATATGGTCCCAGTGGCAAAGCAGCTTGCACAGCAGCCTGAACCTGTTGCAGAGCCTTTTCTTGATCCAGGCCCCACTCAAAATTGGAGGCCTTTAGAGTCACCTGATAAATAGGTCGAAGTAGAACACCCAAGTGAGGGATATGTTGCCTCCAAAATCCAAAAAGGCCCACTAGGCGTTGTGCCTCCTGTTTCCTTGTTGGGGGAGCCAGATGCAATAGCTTGTTCTTTACTTTGGTAGGAATGTCTTGACATGCTCCACACCACTGGACCCCTAGAAATTTTACCAAGGTGGAGGGTGCTTGAATCTTTGTTGGGTTAATTTCCCAACCTCCTTTACGCAGATCCTGTACTAATGAATCTAAAGTCTTTGATACATCCTCCTTAGTGGGTCCAATCAGCATAATGTCATGAATATAATGGACTAGTGTGACATTTTGTGGAATAGACAGGCAATGAAGGTCCCTTCAGACTAAATTACGGCACAGGGCAGAAGACTTGATGTACCCCTGGGGGAAAGTTGTGAGAGTGTTCTGTTTCCCCTGCCAGCTGAAGGCAAACTGCTTCTGGTGGTCCTTTAAGACTGGTATTGAGAAGAAGGCATTGGCCAGATCAATAGCTGCATACCAAGTACCAGGAGAAGTATTAATTTGCTCAAGCAATGAGACCACATCTGGAACTGCAGCTGCAATTGGAGCCACCACCTGGTTAAGCTTACAATAATCCACTATCATTCTCCAGGATCCATCTGTCTTCTTTACAGGCTAAATGGGTGAGTTAAATGGAGAGGTGGTAGGAATCACCACCCCTGCATCTTTCAAGTCTTTGATGGTGGCACTGATCTCTGCAATCCCTCCAGGAATGCGGTATTGCTTTTGGTTTACTATTTTCCTGGGCAATGACAATTTTAATGGTTTCCATTTGGCCTTTCCCACTATGATAGCCCTTATTATACATTTCAGGGAACCAATATGGGGGTTCTGCCAGTTACTAAGTATGTCTATTCCAATGATACATTCTGGAACTGGGGAAATAACCACAGAATGGGTTCGGGGACCCACCAGACCCACAGTAAGGCATACCCAAGCTAAAACATCATAAATAATTTGACCTCCATAAGCCCCCACTCTGACTGGCAGGCCTTGGAAACACTTTGGGTCCCCTGGAATTGGTGTCAGTTCAGAGCCAGTGTCCAGTAATCCCCGAAAAGTTTGATTATTTCCTTTTTCCCCAATGAACAGTCACTCTTGTGAAAGGCCACAGGTCCCTTTGGGGAAGGCTTGAAGAAAGACTAACAGCATAAACCTTTGATCATGTAGCAGGGTCCTCCTTCCAAGGGACCCGGCCTTCCCCTCATTCAAGATGTTGTGGGTCTGTAAATTGGCTCAGGTCTGGGAATTGGTTGAGTGATTGTGACTGCCTATCCAGCTGTTCGCCTGATCTAGCATTCTTCTGCCTGTATAGGTCATGTAAATATTTAGTAGGTTTCCCATGTATTTCACTCCTAGGGACACCATGACTAAGTAGCCAATGCCATCATTCCACACGAGACAGGCTGCTTTGATCACTATGAAAGCCTTGTTGTCTATTATAACCACGTCCACCCTGTCTCTGTTGATTCAGTGCTGACACTTGCCCTCTCTCACTACGGAGTCCAATCAGCCCCATCGTGGGCAAATGTCGGAGTTCACTTACGGCAGTTCCCACAGTTAATCCTGGTGCACACAGCATAGCAATTATAGGAGTCTTCAAAGATACTGGGGCCCACCTCACAAACTTAATCCTTATGGTTGTGGTGAAGAATATGTCCTTAGGACAGCCTCTTTTGGGGTCTATGGGAGTATCCTGATAGATCCATTCCACCATACCAATTTCCCTCAGCTTTTGGATGCCTTCTTCTACAGTGTACCAACGTAGGTCAGGCAAGTTGGTCTAATCTAGGCCATCTGGTAGCCCATGCCTCAGTGAACCAGCCAAATAAGGAATTGGTTCCTCTCTTAGCCTCTTTCTCTGAGACACTGAAAGAAGAGTCTGTGCTTAGGCGTCCCATATCCAGAAACTCAGACTGATCTAATATTACATTTCTTGCACAAGTATCCCACAACCTCAATAACCATTCCCAGGAATACTCCCCAGGCTTTAGCTCGTATGTACTTGAAAGCTCGAGCAGTTCTTTGTGAGGCTAGCATACTTCTTCTTGAGTAATCACCTCGGCCTCACGCTTAGGAGTTTTCCTTGCCTTAATTTTAGTGACATGTCTAGCAGAAACTATCAATGGTGAGGGTGTTTCCTAGGTGTTCTCGGCACTATCTTGTAAGGCATCTCCCTCAGGCAATGGTAGAGATGCAGCCCCACCTGGCGTTTCACCTTGAGTAGGTTGGTTGACCTGCTCAGGTGTGGGTTGTTTTGTTGATGGTGGTTTACTATCTTCAGCTGGGAGGGGTAGATCTATTGATTGGGCTGGTTCAATTGTTACTAATGGTGGCATAATATCCTCCTCTTCTGGATCATCAACCCATATATTCCCATCCCATGTTTCAGGGTCCCAATTTTTTTCCTATATGCCCTCACTTTGGCTACGGGCACTGCTCTAGATCTGCCATTCAGCTGACGCTGTAATTCAGCCACTCGCATAATGAGACTTTGGACCTGGTTCTCAGCAATATCGGCTCTAATACTACAGGCAAGAAGGCTCTACTTTGTAGCACAGACAGAACCCTTCATGTCTGTGAGTTGGCACTTAAGGCGTGCTTCTGAGGCCCTGATGCAATCCCTCTCCTTAATCACATAGTCCATTGTAAGGAGGATCAGCCAACCAGCTTCCTTATACTTGACATCTTGACAAAACTGCTGGAAAATATCAAAAATAGGCTCTCCCAGAGCCTCTCCTTTAACAAGCACCCCATCCATCGGTGCCCCTATTTCAGTTATTAGCTTTGCTATTTCACGCCATGGACTAGTAGGAGTGGCAAAATTACCCATGGCTTTAGATCTAGAATTAGCATCACCAGTGCTCTTAAAAATAGTCAGATTGGAAAACCAATCAAAGAAACCCATGTTTATTAGAAGCACTCCTGGTACCACTTGTGTCGGGCAGGGTTCTCTTAGAGAAATAAAACCAGGACACTAGTAATTCTCTTTATATATTTATATAGAGAGAAGGGTATATAAGATAAGAAAGAGTTAACTATCTATAAAACAGTACAAATTGCTCGGTGCAACTCACTTGTATGAGACAGCTAGAAGACTGGCAGTCCTTCAAATCTTGAGAGCCGCTGAGTAGTCCTCTGTAGAGCAATTCAGGCTATCTTGTCACAGGCAGCAAACAGCAGAGCAGGTCACCAACAGTCAGCCAGATGACAGAGTCCGACAGTGCCCAGCTCAAGAGATGTATATCCCAGGAGTGTGGCAAAGTAGGGCTTGAAGGAACCTCAACTCAAAGCTCCACAGTCCACAATTAGGTGTCCCACGGGTAGTGTTGCTTGGAGGTCGAAGCACAGGATGAACAAGGCAGCTGTCTGAAGATCAGAAAGCAAGAAAGCAAGGGCGGGGCTTGCCAAGCCTTTTCTATCTCGGCCCTTCAGTTGATCGTGTGTGTTCATTGGCCATGTCGTCACAACAGACCTACCTATTGTCTTTGGCCATGTTGGCACCACAGGCTTACCCATAACAATTGTAGATGTATTTAGGTTAATTGCAATTCCTTATCATTTGATCTCCCCTTTGACTCATTTTAAAGTTTATTAATTTTTTAATATTTTATTTCTTATCAATTGAGGTTTTGTTTTGGCATTGTCTTATTTTTTTGTACATGAAATCCAGAATACATAAATCTAGTAACTGAATTAGTAACTACCCTAATGGCACAAGTTGGCAGTGACTCAATGTGAGTTTTGGTTTGAGGGATTAATGGTTCCTTGGGGGCATAGCAGGGAAGACTGTGGGGAAATGAGGAGCTAATAATAGTATGAGAATGAAGAAATTGTTCTGAAGTGGATTGTGGTAGTGATTGCAAAGTTCTTACTATCATTGAACTATTAGGTTATATTATCTGTGAATGTCAAACTATTAAAAATGATCTTAACAGTGTAAAGTTTTTTTAAAGTGTATCTCAAAGCAATTTAACTTTTCTGTAACTTATAAGACGGTATAATTACTACTTCACTTTCCCACCACTGGGTTGCAAGGAGCCCTTGTGGTACAGCAGTTATGCATCGGGCTGCAACCCACATGACAGACAGTTTGAAACCATTAGCAGCCCCTAGGAAGAGAAACTGGGCATTTTGTTTTGTTGTTTGAGAGGATACAAGCAGGCCTCAGGCTGGGGCCTGGGGTGTCATGTTGAAGGAATTTTATAGGCAACGTGCTTCTGTGTGGAGAAGTGGTATGTCCTGAAAAGGTGATTGTCAAACTTGTCTCTTTGACCTTCTGTACAGCGAGAAAACTTGTACCTCTAGAAAGAGTGCACTTTGCGTTGTTTCCACAAATGGTTATTATGTGAATTAACACAATTGGGGAGCTGCTGAAAAGTGCTATGGCCTAACTGTACATCTAGCTATGGAGCAAAC
This sequence comes from Nesogale talazaci, assembly GCA_004026705.1. Lineage (NCBI taxonomy): Eukaryota > Metazoa > Chordata > Mammalia > Afrosoricida > Tenrecidae > Nesogale > Nesogale talazaci. Next base: position 7,281 of record PVJH01020626.1, on the reverse strand, counting down.
TCAAAGATGGAGAGACCCAATTCATGTAGGGAGAACAAGTAGTTGTACAGCAGGCTTCAGAGCCCTTTGACAAGAGAATCCAGGAGTATGGAGAGCCCGAATGGAGGCAAACACTACCATTGCTCACTAACAGGTGAGGCAGTCTCTTATTCCTAATGTTAATGAAAGGTGTATACTGTGGTGTCTGTTCTCGAGGTGAAAGACATAGGTACAAGGCTGCCTTTTATCACTGAGGTATATGGAGGAACAAGATGGGAAGTATTTTTTACATATTGACAGGTCCTCTCTCAAGATTTTAAAGAATGCACACTGCAACACATGGATCTCCAACGTAATGCGTTCGTAATTTAAAGTTGTATAAGCTGGGAAATGATTTATGCAACACTGGATAGCAGTTTGTAAACCTCATTTGTGTCACAGAATTGTAAATTGAAAAATGTGGGTTTATTGTTTCCATTTAAAGCAGCTCTGGTGTCATAGTGAATTACGTTAGGCTTCTGCTAGGTCAACAGTTCAAACCCACTTGTTGCTCTGCTGGAGAAAAATGAGTTTTTCTACTCCTATAAAGCTGAACAGTCTCAGTAAACCCAGAGAGTTTATTCTACTCTGTCCTATAGAGTAGGCTGAGATTAAAAAAATATATTTCCACTTAAAAGCCATGTGTCTAAATTGTCCTAAGTTCAAACATGATAGAAGCATGGAAAAATTTTTTTCCAAGTGTCCTGTTCAACATTTATTTACCTTTGTCAGCAGCTAGTTGCCCGGCATTGAGAACTGCCCACAGAATTGTCATGAGATTATGTACCTTAATGGTTACTTTCAAAGTGGAAATAAATGGCAGAATTACATATAGAAAGAGAACACAGAGTATTTGGTGTAAGTTCTCTCAGGAGTGCGCTAGGCAGAGGTAGCCTCTCACACGGGAGGTGCTAACAGAAGGCCCTAGAAAACATTTAGAAGGGAGAAGGGGCATGAAAGAGAAGACAGAACCATGCAAAGAAGGGTGAAAAGGCCAATTTCCGATTCACATGTGCATAAGTCATGAGATTGTTCGATAATTCAAATAATATTAAAAAGCAAAGCAAGTAAGTCTCCACCCTTCTATCTTCCAATGGAATATTCCAGTGGAATGATTCGACTAAGATTAAAAAGGAAAACGAGTTTCCACCCTTCTATCTTCCCGTGACCTCTGTTGCCAATCAGATGTCCCTTGCCAAGTCCACTGTTGTGTCAGGGAACACACCAGTTCCAGGCACAACTTCTGATAGAGTTGCACTGTCTCCAAAGGCCAATCCTTAGAAGCAACAAGTGTCCTATCTAAGGAGACAAGTCAGATGAGGGCGCAAGGAACTGTCAAGTCTGAAGAAGGGGGTGGGGCTTTTCAGTCTTGGCTATGGGGGCACACAGCTGGAGCAAGAGAAGAGCAATCCAGGACACACAGCATACAAAGTGCAACATCAATTTTTATTATGAAAATCAACAAGAATTATTAATGAGGAAAATACACAGAACTGGTCTTTCAGCAGTTCAAAAGCAGACCTACAAGTTATTTTCTGGCTTCTGGGTCAAGCGACCCTCTATCATCACTCATGAGTATGGTCTCAGTCAGAGGAGAAACAAAGATGTTCTAGATGAACATAAAGACCCCTTTCTATGAGATCCTTTTAGGTGACTTGTTGGAAGGCCTCTTCTGGGATCTTACCCTCAGCCTGGAGGAAAAGAATGGGAAGAGTTAGGGTTTCTACAGAGTTTGGGGTCCTGAGTTTCATCCCAGGGGTCATTTCCTCCACATTCTTGGCCTTTCTGAAGATCCACACACATGTAACATTAACCCCAAGCCTCACCTTGAACAGGGTGAACATATGTCCAGCTACAGCATAATTCCACTCATTTTCATTCAGACACCTGGGGTGGGAGAACAGGTCAGCTACAGATATAGCTCAGTAAAGATACTTGGCCAATGAAATGCCACCACTAGATCTATGCCATCTGGAGGCGTGGGATGGGGGGTGGGGTAAGGGGGAAAGAGGCTGGTATACATGTACCAGATTAAGAGCTGCGTGTAAGGATGAAAACCTTGTGAAAATTTGTCTTTAATACAACTTTTGTATATGAGTGTACAAATCCAAATCCATTGTTTTGCAGGTTGGTGTCTAAGTGTCCTAGCACTCCTTGTCTGATTTTCTGGTACCTGGATAAAAAATCCCTTGATGATGAATGTGAAGATTTATTTGTGGGTTCTCAATTCCAATCCATTAATCTATGTCTATTCACATAAAAGTTGTGAGTTCTCCGTTATTTTTCAATTTCAAGGTAATTTAGGTATTCTGGGTCCACTACATTTCCATATAAATTTTGGGCTCAGTAATGAATTTCTACAAAGTAGTCAGATGGAGCTTTTATGGGATTTTCATTGCATCTATAGATCAATTTGAGGAAAAGTTTCATCTCCACAGTATTATACCTTTCAATCCATTACAATGAGGTTGTCTTTCCATTTCCTAAGGTCTTTGCTAATTATTAAGCCTATAATGCTGATATCAGAGTATAAATTCTGTACTTTTAAAATTTGCTCCTAAGTATATTATCCTTTTGGGTTTGTTGTACAGTGGGTAGTTTCATTTTCAGATTATGTACTATATATGCATAGAAATATAAATAATTGTTGTTTATTGAACTCAGATTCTATAATCTTACTAAAACGTTTGGCTATTTTGAGTAGTTTATTTCTTTAGTGAATTTTTTAGGCTTTTCCATATAAAACATTATATATTTCATCATGAATATTATATATTTCAGTGTAAAATTAAGGTACCTAAGCAGACCTACAAGAGGAGGCCTGTGTTTTTTAAAATTCAGGCCAAAAAATGCATGAGTTTTCAAGTTTATTTGCAAGTTCTTATCATTTTATTCCCTTGCTTTTCCTAGTTCACCCTAACTTCCAATGTCCCATCACTCACTTCAGAGACCACTTGAATGTCATCCCAGACTGGATAGAAAACGCCTGCACCATAGCCTGCTGCTCTTCAGAGAGAGTGGGTCCAGGACTGGAAAAGGGTGCTGGCACTGGGGTAGAGATGTTGCTTTGGATCTCTTTGAGGCTGGCATTATTCACAGTCAGTGTGTCATTTACAATGCACAGGCTGGAGAAATAATAGGAAATCAGACAGCTGGACAAAAGGAAAACCCCACAACTCCAACAAAGCTACTTCCATTCAACCACTTTCCTGCCATCCCCTCCCCTGCCTGCTTCACAGATTCCTTGAGTGGTACACATTCTTCTCCCTTGGAATTTGCCTTTGGCATGGTGCCTGCCAGATTCCCTGGATTTTAGGTTCATCTCAACAGTCCTAGGACTGTTCAAAGGATGCCGAGTCAGTTTTATAACTTGACCTAGGTGACAGCTAAAGACAGGAGTCAAGGTGAGAATATACTATTCCTATGCCCCAGACTATGATCTTACCACTAGATAAGGCTGCTCCTAGGGCCTACCTACTAGAATTTTGCAATTGTGGGAAATATGCCATCCCTGAGGAACATACCATCTCTTCCCATACCTCTGGCCACAGACTCTGGGGGTTGTTTCCAAGTGGTACTCACAGTACTTACCTGGAATTGCTGGCAGGAATAACAATGAAGATCCTAGTGAAAGTACGAACATTAACTAGGCATGTTGCTTGCACTTCTAGGAAAAGAAACAACAATTTCCTTCAGAGCTGCCCTTGCTTTACACATTCATTTGAAGTGGCCCCTGGTCAGAGAATCACTGTCCCTGGCACCCTTAAGAGGACCATATAGGGGCATCTGTCCCCTGAGAACATGGTGGTATCAGCAGTGAAGAGACAAACTGTAAGAAAAACATCCTCCCAGTGATGGGGTCCCTACTCTGACGAGGACCTGTGACAATCTTTCACAAGGTTATTGGTCTCATCTTTGATGGGTCCAAGAGATGGGTAGTGATAGTCCCATTTTCCAAATGAAGAACCTGAGAAGTTAAACTATCAAAAGGAGGTCTCGTGTGGGACAGTGACATGAGCCATCAAAGTTCACAGCTTGTGTTCCTAATACCTGGTAGAACAGGCAGGAAGGAAACAGACAAGGGTGGGTTGGGGGGAGGGTATGGAGGACTCCTGAGCACACAGAAGGAACAAGGGGAAAAACTAGGGAAGCCCATAAAGCTCTGTGAGAGACCAATGAAAGACACATGGAAGTGACTCTATAGACACTCACCCTCCTTGAACTGACCATTGACAGAAAAGCAGAGCATCTTTTCCTGAAAAAGAAAAACAGTTCAAGCTCCCAGGATCCCAATAAACTTCATACCCTTCTCAGCTCCATGGGCCTGCCACAGGAATCAAACAGATGCTTACTGTATGGATACATATGTCCACTACAAAGGAGTTGATCTCATGATGAGTTCGTGGCAACACACCAAGGAAGTCAACAATGTCATGCTTTGTGTGTTTCAGCAGTTGAGTCAGGAGAACTGTGCGGGAGGGGGGGGGAGAGAAAGAAGGTCAGGGGTTGCTTAACTTAGTTGGTTTTTATGATTGACCTCTGCGTACCTTCTGTACCTCCCTCTCATCCCCCTTACACACCCCCTCACACACTTACCAGGATCTTTGTGTTTCTTCATATTTCTGTTATTCTTTGAATACTTGCCCATGCTTACTCTAAGGTCAAAAGAGGAACAGGAGGTGAGGGACTGGCTATTGTTTCTGGGGAGTCACAGGGCCTAGGGCTATCCCTACATCTTTAATACTCACGGAACCGGTTCATTGGGGCTGCAGGGAATGGTCATGGAGAAGCAGGCTTCCTGATGGTATACATCAAGGAGACTCTGTCGGTCACCATAGTCATATATCCAGTAATATCTATGATGAATTAAAGAGGAGTAAAGGAGGTCTGGACTCCTAAGTGGACTTAAAAGCCTTTCTCCATTATGAGGAGGCATGTGCCCAAGTAGCCTGTCCTGTCCTGGCTCTTCTTGCCTCTGGGTTCTAAGTGTACTTACTGTTGTAGGAATTGCAGGATTACATTCTTCAGCATCTCAGTCACTGTCCCACACGAGACCTCCTTTTGACAGTTTAACTTCCCAGGTTCTTTATAGATTTCCTGGAAGTGAAACAAAAAAACCTTGCAACTATAGGGTTGACCAAGTCTTCCTTGTAACATGCCAAATGTTGGTTTGTAGCTCCAACTCACCATGCAGGGTCCCATTATCTCTGCAGCCCCAGTTTCAACATCCATTGAAGGGGTGACATCCTTGCCATCCTGGTTGAGTGAAAGAAGTCAGCAGTATGGACCAGTAAGTAGAGTGAGGGGCAGAGGTGAAGCATGAAATGACCCTGACAATTCCTTTAAGTCAGACTTCACCATAACTATGGCCTAAAAGCCTTTACTAGTACATGCAATATGTATCCTATGTGTTTATACATGTGGTTTGGGGCAAATTTTCAAGGGAGAACAGCCATACTTCAATCAGGATCTTCTAAAACAGGTAACGGTGAAACAAAATATAAGGTAGGAAAGACACAGAGGACTTGAAAACAGGTTAGCAAGAGGAATAAATAATATGAAGGTAAGAACTTACCAGAGACAGCAAATTGGGAAAATAATCCAGGATGGCACTGTCCAAAAACAAAAATAAGTGATTGACAGTACACAGCCTATTCTGAGCTAACACGCTGATGCCATGAACAGAGTTCAGTGTATCCTGCTCATTCGATAGCTTTTAGAGCTCTGATCCTCAGTCTGAATTCAAGGATCTTGGGCCCATTGTCCCTGTGGGGCACTGGGTTCCCATCCCTCAAATAGACAGTCTGGAAGACACAACCTTTCAGTCACCCTCCTTCCATTTCTCCTTCCCTGTCTCTTTCGTCTTGGGAAGCTAACATGAGCACAGCCCTAAGTCCCTTCTCCGGTGGCATGTGGTGGCTCAGAAATTCATTTCCCTCTCTGCTTCACTTATTTCTTTCTCCAAGTCCCCAGGGAAGGCTCTGGAGAGAGGAGGGAATGGAGAGAGACTCCGGTTTTACAACATCACCAGGTGTGCTCTGCCAGGCATGTCTCTGGACAATTAGAGGGACATCGTCTAGGGATGGCTCACACATGGAAATGAGTGAAGCAGGATCTGGAGACTGAGAGGGAATGAGGAGAGAAAGGGAATGAAGAGAAGGGAGAGGAGAGCCAGAGGACAAATGGGAGTGAAGACAAAAATAAAAAGACAAGGAAAGGCAAAGGGAAGATGCAAGCTGTGGGTGGTGGGGATTAGGGACAAAGAAGGGAGAAAGGGGAAATGGACCCCGTGGAATGGAAAGCAGGTACTTGGTCCCCTGTGTTCCCCTCTGAGCTAAGCATGGGCAGCAGAGCAGCCATGGGGCACCAAAGCCTCCCCAGGGGGAAAGGCTCAGGCAACTGCAGAGCAGGGGTTGGAGACTCTGGCCTCTCTTGAGATCACCTCCCTTGTCTCCCAGTGCCTGTGTTAGTTGATCCCCTGCCTGAGGAAGTAATCAGACCATCTTGGTGTGCTCCCCTAAAGGATGAGGCTGGGTGGCTCATCATGGTGCAGGGGTGGGCAGGCAGTGCCTCACCCCACCTCACTTTTCCTCACTTGCCTCTAGCCCCACTTTCCATACTCTACACCAGCCATGCTATTTACTGCAGGTGGCCCACTGCTGACCTAGGGAACCCAGCGCCTGTCATTGAGCTTTGGTCCTCAAATAGAGCAGAAGAACACTGATGCTAACTGAATATAGAGGAGAAGAGCATACAAGAGAACCCCTTCACAGGTCAGGGAGGGAAGCCCTATCTAGATTCAGAGGCAAGAAAATGTGTTTAAGCAGGAGCCCTTGGTCAGGAGAATCCCTCATAGTCCAGGCACCAGAGTCTGGCCCAAGCAGCCTCAGAGGGCTAGAAGTGCATAGCCTATATCCTGGGAAATGAGGAGGAATCCTGCTACCTGGAGAAATGTCAAGGAAGGTCTTGTCAGAGAAGCCTGGGTGCAGAGGGGTAGCAAACTAAGGGGAGCAGAGCCGGCTTGAGAAAGGGGCCTTTAAACAATGGTGTGTGTGTGTGTGTGTGAGAGAGAGAGAGAGAGAGAGAGAGAGAGAGAAGACGAGACAAGGCACATGATTCTCCCAAGAGGATCAGGCCTTCAGCCTCTTGCAGATGGATATCATAACTCAAGATGCTGGGAAAGAAGGTTTTCCGAAGGCTTGGGAGTGGTTAGCACTGACCTCATATAGGTGGAATAGTTTGAAAAGTTCTTGTACAATGGGT
>PVJH01020625.1:0-40448 GCA_004026705.1 Nesogale talazaci | reverse complement strand
GACCACTTCAGTTCAAATAGAAAAATATAGAAGCCACACATGGATTTTATGCTTGTATGCTTATTCCTGTACTCTTTCCACAAATCTAGGGATCCATGTTTCTCGTGACTTCATAGATGTTAACCTGACTCTGTTTATGTATTTATTTATTTCTTAAAAATCATTTTATTGGGGACTCATACAGCTCCAATCATAATGTATACATACACACATACATATGTTGTGTCAGTAGTTATATCTTTTCTGGGGTGGGGTGGGGTTCTTTTTTTTTTTTTTTTTGATTTGGGAGAAGTAAACCAGTTTTATAGGGCAAGCAAGCTTAGGCAATTGGCATATCGTGATCTTCAAAATTAACAAGTGAATGGCAGCACAGCTGCAATTCAGGCTTCAAAGGCCAGGGCTGTTTACAGTTACAAAGGCAACAAACTACAAACCCCAGGCAAAAAACTGCAACAGAGTTCAGGCATATCCGGCCTGTAGCCAGGTCAAGCATGTCCAGGCTGGATGGCTCCTGACAGGTCCCACTTTTTTATTTTTTCAAGTAATATCCTCCCGGGAACTCCGCCTGTCTTAGGTTGTCAGGACACACACTCAGTCCTTACCCATCATCGGTCAATGGCCTTCTAATGTCACCATGGCCTGTCTTAGGTTGGTAAAGAGTGCTCCTGATCTTACCCGTCATTGGCTGTCAAGTTCAGCTCACGGAGGCAGAGGGTCTTATCACATGCTAGTCGTATGTGCCACTCTGTTCGAGATCGCTCATCTCCAAGCGACAATAATGAACTTGCAGGGGCCTTGCTTGAATGGTCTCAATCTGTTACTTAATAAATGCCATGAAGTTGTTGAATAATACTGACCGTAATGAAAGCAAAAGCAATAAACTAATGAGGGGGCCCCAAAGTGGCAAGATGTAAGGCAACAGTCCATTGAGCCCGGTCCACAGTGGATTGGTGGTCAACTCCTTTCTTCTCTTCTCCAAGTCTTCTTGCAGCCGCTTGATTTTGTCTCTTACGATTCCAGATTTGTTGGCATAACTGACTCTGTTTTAACTTATGTTTTGAGCTGTTTCAGATTTGCTCACAATCTCAAAATGTATTGTCAGAGAGGCAGACAGCTCCTCCCCTCCAATGTACTTCCCATTGTCCTAGAGATTTTGAACACATTTCCTAAGCTGTTTTTGCCTAGCTCTTATTCTAATGATAGTAATCAAATGCTCTGAAAATTAAAGCTATAATTTATTGTTAATTGAATAAAGCCAGAGGATCTTTCAATAATTGCTTTCCCACCTCCAAACCATTTTAGTAGGACATCAAGATATGATCCCACTCACTAGTTTAGTCATATCGAGCTATCTTGTACAATCTCTACCACAATCAGTTTCAAAGCGTTTTCTTCCTTTTTGTAGTCCTTGATGTCAGCACCCTATTATCCTTCTCCACTTGCTTCCCCTGCTACACCCCTAGGAGATCTATTACCTCTTTAGATTCGCCCATCCTGGGTTCATATACAACCTCCCCCAAGAGAGAAATACAAAATAGAATAAATAAGACTACCCAAAATAACAGACACAACGTAAATAAACCGTAATTAAAGCAAACCAAAAAACAGATCAAGCTCTAAGTGTATCAAAAGGGAGGTCAGAAGATAAAGTTTTAACCATTCAAGTCAGATTTATCATTTTAATCTACTATGATTATTTCTATAATACTGTCTGTCTGCTACCAGGTTATTCTCGTCCCTCAATTATGGTCAGAGGAAAATCAAGAGGAAGCTTATTCCATTTGTAGATCCTGAAAATGTATTTTGGGTTTCCACTGTCATCCATAGCCTTCTGCAAACCAGAATTTCACAATTTAAGATCTGATACCATTCCCTCCTTCGGATTTTGATTATATAATTTACAATCCTAGAATCATAGATATTGAGTGCTTCCTCCATGTAGATTTATTTAATGGCTCTTAGATGTCTACTTGTTTGAAAACAAGCTTTTAAGACTCCAGATGCAATTGTGGTTAATAGCTGGGTACCACCTTATTTCTTCATTACCCGCTGCTGTCACATCCATATCTTCCATGTTTCCTTCTTTTTAAAAAAAATTTTTTTGGGGGGGGCATCACTGCTTTCTGGTGGTGGGAGTAGGAGGCCCAGCCCTACTGCTGGAATTGAACCTCCATCCCAGTGGGCCGCAGTCCCGCGCACAACCACTACGCCACCGGGGTTCAGCCCCTTTTAAAAAATTTTTTAAGGCATCACTGCCCTCTGGTGGTGGGAGTAGGAGGCCCAGCCTTTGCTCCTGTGGAGCTGGAATTGAACCTCCATCCCAGTGGGCCACAGTCCTGTGCACAACCACTACGCCACAGTGCTCAGCCCCCATGTTTCCTTCTTGAGGGCAAGTTAGAGCAGGGCCACATTGTGAGAACTAATTGTTCTTATAATGAAGCTAGCATTAAGTGCAAACCCAAAATTCATTCATAAATTTATGTTTTCTATCTCCCCCTCCTTTACCTTAGAGACATTTTTAACATTTCATGGTAGATAATCTTATTGATCATTTCCCTGGAGCATAAGGTCCATCTGTTTATAGTGTTATTGATTTATTCCATGATAATATATTTAAAACATGATTGAGGAAAGGATATTGAGCACGTGTAGGCTAACTAGAAATCACAATACATGGATTGTTGACTTTTATCGATTAAATTCTTAGGTGACTGGACACTACACTAACAGTGGAAGTTGGTGGTCAGGCAAAACATACAACAATATTACTGTCAGTGCCAGACACGGATCTGCCAGAATAATACGTATCACATCTGCTTTGAGCTAGTGAAGATATTGGGAAGGACGGAAAACAGTGTCTTACAAGAGCTTACTCAGCTAAGACCTCAGTGGACAACATAACATCTGGTATTCCTTTTCCCTGCCTAGGAGCAGATATGTCTGAAGAACTGGGTATGGAAACCACTCCAGAAGAATGTGAAAATGTTTTGTCTTTGGTTGCATTTGAAAACCTGAAGGAAAATGTGAATGACATCATGCTGATTATGTTCGTGGAGAACATAACTGGTCTGTCAGGAAACAATGACTTCCAAGTGGAATTAATGCGAGATCTTGATGTTGCTGTTGTTACTTTCCAAAGACCTATAGGTAAGAACAAGTGACACTTCACTGGTCAGTATTTGAGAGGGAGGCCTGGTAGCCCAGTGGATAAAGGTGGGGCTGACACAGAAATATTTGATCCCAGTGACCACTTCAGAGAAGAAAGAAGAGGCAGCCTCTTTCTGTAAAGTCCCCAGCCTTGGAAACCCTATGAGGCAGTTAGTTCTATTTTGCCCTAGAGCTTATGAGTCAAGATGGACTAGAGGGCAAGTGGGTTGAGATTTGGGAATGTGTTCTTGATAATGTGACATCTCTTGAAATTTGATTCTTTCTAATAGCTCATAAGAGAACCTCAACTTAATATGGATGCTTTTTTTAGCTAGTTTGAAAGAGAAAGAAACTTGTTTTGACACTTGACAATTTTCATTATCAAAACAGTTGTACTATCGGTTTCTCTTTCCCCCCTGAATTGGCTCCCAGATGAGTTGGCCACACCAAAGGCAAGTACATTGTCAATCAATTGGCTGCAGGATGCACACCTCACATCCTGCAAAGAAATCTCACCAAAAGGATAACTGGGTGGATAGAGAACTTTTAAAAGGTCCGCACACTGCCATATCAGAATCATATAGAACAGTGATTCCCAAAGTGGGCGCCACCGCCCCTGGTGGGCGCTGCAGGATCCAGGGGGGCGGTGATGGCCACAGGAGCATTTGGGGGCGATGAATAACTGTAAGGGGGCGGTGAAAGGATAAAAGAAAGAAGATTTAGAAAAATTGATTGATGTATTCCGCTCATAACGCTTATTTTTTCTTTGAACAACGTACTGGACGTGGGCTCGGTTCCCGCATGCTCCCTCACTTGCGTTGAGGTCAGTGCAATCGCGCACTGCTACTGTTCATGCGGTGCCACTGCATTGACCTTCCAAAACACGTGAGCACTAGAGCATTGCTGCGGGCACCTGCCACGCGTGCGACTGGCCGATCGCAGCGCCCAAGCCTGCAACGGCAGCCGGAGGACTGCTACTGGCAGCACTTCCAGCAGATTGTGGAGCACGTTATGAATCGGGAGATTTCCCGTAATTATTACACGTAATATAACTAGTTAGATTGTTGTGATACTGTGACAAGTTAAAGTTAACTAACAAATAGTGCGACTGTAATTGGTGAGTATTATTTATTTATTTTGTAATAATTATATGCACTTTACCATTAATAGTATCATGTTTATTTATTTCATTAGTATTTATTTAGTTTTTTTACAAAAATATTTCAAAAATTAACAAGAATATTAATTAATTAACAGTTCAAACTATTAGAAACTCTCTTACTATATTTAATTATAAAATATATGTATAGAGTTTTTATTTTTAAACAATGAAAATGAAAAGATCTTTATAATTTGACTTGCCCCCAATTTATTTTGACATGCTGTATATCTTTCTGTTTCATTGCTTTTAAAATTAAAAAAAATTAATTTCCAGGGAGCCCTAAGTAATAGTTTTTCTGGAAAGGGTGTGGTAGGCTAAATAAGTTTGGGAACTACTGATAAAGAATGCCAAGAAAGTTTTGTAGATAAGGGTGAATCAGGCTTTACCGTGATCATCTGTTTTTTTTTTTTTTTTTTGTGGTAAAGACCTAGGAGAGAAAGCAAAGGGGTTATGAGATGTTCTATCATTTTGTCACAAAATTTTCAGCCTCAGATGGCCTCCACAGGATCAATATGCAACAGATTTGACTCAGTGGCGATGCATTTTGGAGACATATTTTTACCAAATGATCTTCCAAAGTGATCTGTACCAATGTGATGCCTAGATACATTCAGTCTTATCAGTCAATTTACATTTTAACTATTCCCTACTAAGAATAAGTGCATCTAGAGGTGCAGTGATTCAATCAGTCAGCTGCTAAAGAAAGCTCTGGCTTGAATCCGAAGGCTGTCGGCTGGGAGAGAGACGTGAATGTCTGTTTCTGTCAAGATTGCTACTTTGGAAGTCCCATGAGGCAGGGTGACTGTATCCCAGAGGGTCCCTGAGCCAAAATTGACTCAATAGCAGTGTCCTTTTAAAAAAATTAATATATTGTACAACTCCTATCACAATCCATGCATCCATCCATTGTGTCAAGCACCTTTGTATATTTGTTGCCATCATCCTTCTCAAAACAGTTGGTTTCAACTTGAGCCCTTGGTATCAGTTCATTTCCCCCCTCCCTCCCCGTTCCCTCTCCTTTGCTCCCCCCTGATCATTTATAAATAATTATTTTCCATGTCTTAACACTGACCGATGTAGGACCATGATTTTAAAAATGAAGAAGGGTATTCTAGCACAGGAAGTTATATTTAAAAGACATTTTAAAGGCTTAAAAGAAAATGGAGGGTCTTCAGTAATCATGGCTAACTTTGGTGACGATATGAAAAATAAGATGAATGGCAGGGAATAGCCAAAGAATAATGTAATTCTTGAACAATCCCCAAATAGCGAACAGTATGGGAACCCAACCATGAGGTATAAACACACATGTAAATAATTGGACAAGAAAAAGGAGTCAAGTGATAAGATGTGCACTCTGCAGAGAACACTTGATGGATGGCATGATAGAATCCATGTGGGTTGGCGAGGGCTGGGACTGTTGACAGGGATGCAAAATCATTGGGACTAACTCAGTTAGTAAAATATTAATAAAATAGGCATATCCTATTCAGAGGCCAGGAGGTTTGCAGGTATGTTTTCATATAGGAACTCGATTCATAAATCTGAAAAATAGAGTACTTGTTTATTTTTATCTTTGTTCAGAGTCAGACTTGTCTCTACAATATAAAGACAAACACTACTGTAATTTTCAAATATTTTTGTTTTCAGATATCATGAAATTTATGGAGAAATGTGCCACCTATCAGTCAAAGACGCAACTTGACTTTTCTCCCAGACTTCTGGAAGCAACAAAAGCCATCAGAGTTGAAAACCTGCCACCTGGTGTTGAAGACTATTATTTAAAACTTTTCTTTGAAAATCCCACTTGTGGAGGAGGAATTGTTGAGAAAGTCCAAATCTTTCCACAAGAGAGTTCAGCTATAGTTGAATTTTCCAACCGAAAAGGTACTGCCTGCTAGTCTCTTTAGATAAATGGTACCGGCCAGAAATGATGTTGTGTGGTTAGGTGGCCTTGATTCACCTTTGAGACGTAGAGACCCCATACATGGTTTGAAACACTGCTCGGTCCTGCCCCACAGTCACACTCCCTGCTCATGCTCTGTCAGTTCATGGCAGCCACAGTGTCGGTCCATCTCCCGGAGGGCCCTCCTCTTTCTCACTGACCCTTTGCTTGCCCAAGCGTGATGTCCTTTTCTCGGTTCCGTTCCCTCCTGATAGCATGTTCAACTCAGGATGGTCAGATGAAGGTGTCTTCTCAGGAACATTCTGGTGAGGCTTCTTGCAAGACAGATGTGTTTCTTCTTCTGGGAGTCTGCGTTGTTTTCAACAATCAATTGAATGCAGGGGGATTTTATTTATGCATTTGCATAGTTCACTGGAAATCTAGAGAACAATCCAGGCTATGACGCTTCACAATTAGGTCTAGTGGTTCTAATGTTCACATGAGATCAGGCATGTGCAGGGTGGTATGACCATGAACACATTTTAATGCTTAAAGACAGTGACATCAAGTTTTTAGAGCTATAAAGTGATTTTTCATTAGATCTTTTCATTAGAGTCCACCTGTGATGGACAGCAGAAAAGTACATATGCTTTTCAGAATCTTTAAAATCCTGCTGAAATACTAGGTGAATTGTGAAAACCATGTCCACCTAAACCGGGGGGAGCTATTCCTTAGAGACCGAGATTGCGACCTCTCTGAGCTGTGTGTGCCTTCAGCTGGGAGACCCATTGCTGTTCAGAGGCTTGGGGCTTTCAGACACGTTGAGGGCATGGAGACACAAGTCTCTTCCTCAGCATCTGCATCACACGTCTATGACTGAGAACCCACTCGTGGCATTCGAGATGATTCCCGCTCAGAGAAACCCTGTAGAACAGAGGAGAATTCCTCCATTGGGCTTCAGGGCTATCAGTCTTTCAGAAGCAGACGCCCACATCCTTCTCCTGCAAAGAAACTGGTGGTTTCAAACTACTGACCCCATGCTTAAGCAGCCCAACACGTACGAAACCCACTGCGCTACCAGGGGTCTTCGTGAGACTAGCAATGTTGCCAAGTGCGGCCAAGTCCAGCTTCTCAGTTACTGTTTCAGCACAGAGATTGAGTCAGCATGGAACAAGGATGCAATCCCGGATGCACACCTTTTCTGATTTTCAGCCATGAAGCAGCCCCTTGTTCTGTTTGCGTGACTGTTGCCAGGTGTGTGTCTGAGTCTCTCACGAGCACATGAAGTCTTGCGTCATTCCCCATCTTCGCGATGTCATCCAGGGTTTGTTTTGATCCCCACAGTGAATGCCTCTGTATCGCCCACACAATACGAGGAAACGTTTTTTCTGATCTTGCTTGCTTTCAGCCAAGGTCCGATTGATGTCAGCAAGGATATCCATGATTTCACACTCTCTTCTGAATCTGGCTTGAATTTCTGCCACCTCCCTATGGATTGTACTACTGCAACCACTTAAAAATTTTTCTTCAGCAATGTCACTTGCATGTGCTATTAATGAGATCGTTATACAATTTCCGCACTCTTCTGGCTTGCTTTTCTCAGGAGTAGGCACAGATGTGGATCTCTTGCAGTGAATTGTGGTGGGACAGTCGTCCACATGGCTTCGCACGGACTCATGAGTGTTTCTAGCACTGCATCTATTCTGTCAATCCTTTCACGGGGTTTTCCATCCGTTCTGAGAGCCTGGCTTTTGCCAGTGTCTCATGACGCTTGGACTGGACACTTGAGACGGAATTCTTTCACTATCCTTGCTCTTTGATTCAGCGGGTCTCTATCACCAACATCATGTTTCCCAGCTCCTGATCCTTGCTCTCTGTTTTCATTTTTGAATACCAAACACCAGTAATAATCAGTGCATCTTGATTATCTGTTTGGATCAGCATAAGACTGCAGAAGAAATTTTCAGTATCTTTACCATTGGCTTCTTTTTTTGGGGGGAGGGGGCATCACTGCTCTCTGGTGGTGGGAGTAGGAGGCCCAGCCCCACTTTACCATTGGCTTTAATAGTTGGTGCTGACATTTGACTGCATAGCTGTTTTAGCTTCTCTTCCTTGTTGGTGTAGAGACCTGATTCTCCCCCCAACAGCATTGCACTCCAATAATAGATCTCGAGATGTTCTTTTTGGAGATGTATGTGATGCCACTCCTCTTGAATTGATTTTCCTGGCACACTAAACCATTGATTGTCTCATTCACAATGGCCAATAGCACTAATGTGATTGTCATCCATTCCATTTAATTCCTGGTGACTTCCATTTTTGGAAGATTCACACTTTATACAATCCATGTTCTGATAATTAATAAATATTTGCAGTTGTTTCTTCTGTCTCACCAGCTAACGCTGATTCTAAAAGCTTTGGTCCATCTGTATCATTAATGTTGATCCCACTAAATACTGTTCTTATGGCATATTTTGAAAACCTCTCATCTGAAGGGGCTCATCTCTCAGCACTGTTTCATACAATCTTCCATTGCCCTTCATAAAGTTTTCAAAGACTACTCGCTCAGAAATAGATGCCTATTCCCTCTTTATAATCTGTTCTTAGTCTAGAAAGTCTGCTGAAACCTGTCCACTGCGTGTGACCCTGATGAACTTTCCATACTGAAGTCTGCAAACCTTGCTCTTCATAGTGCTTCAAATCCTATCCCACAACAGAGACACCTGAAATTAAATGAGATAACAGCAAAACACTAGGAAGAACTGTACTCTAACAAGTTTGAGAACCTAGGAGTAATGAACACATTTCTAGAAACACATCACCACACTGAAACTAACACACACACACACACACGCACACATGCCCACCCAAGTCAGATGTATACAAATTAGTCAAGGGTGGTTCAACAGTAGAAAAACAACAAACAGAATCCTCCACATAAATAAAACAAAGCAAAAGACCACGTAATCACAAAAGGTATTTGACAAGATCTGAGAGCCATTCTTGATAAAGCACACTTAGCAAAATAGGAAGATAATGGGATTTTTGAAACACAGTTAAGGATTTATATATAAAGCCAATCACACAATGAAGAATTTATGTTTAGTAGCTTTCCCGAAAGAGTTCTATTTCAAATCCACATTATCTGTGGATTTCCTTGTTCTACACCCTTCCTCTTGGACTCCTCTTACTTGCCTAAAAACTAAAGGGAAAAAAGGAATTGTTTGAAAGAGTGAGAAGAGGGGAAAGAAACACACACACACACACACCAATTGAAGGGTTGTCCTAGTAAATGTTCAGGGCGGAAGTTGTGGGATGGACCGATGATGTAGCCCAGTGCAGAGCCCCAGCCTTGATGTCTGGACATACTGAATCAGAGGTGCTGGGGCTGGGCTCTCAGGCGGCGTTAGAATCATGTTGGTTACAAACCCTTTCAACCAGGGACAAGAGTCAGACAGATATTCATATGAATCTTACCTTAGGTTTTGATAGTCTACATAACCTGTTTAGGTCTAATCGTTCCAAGCCTCAGTTTCCTTATTTTTAAAATATGGATGATAACAGTCGAGTCTGTACCTCACGGGCTGTGTGCATGAGCGTTAACTAAACTTGTGCAGAGTACAACAGTAAGTGAAAGAGTATTGCTCCTAGGATTCTCGCAGAAACCACGTTTGAACATGTCTGCATGATCAGTGAGGGCTGGACACAAAGCCTCTCTGTAGTTCATTTGTCTTAGTCTCATTTTGGTGCCTTCTGACAAGGCCCAGCCCACACAGCGGTGCCCTAAGTCCCCAGTGGGGTCTGTTAAGTTCAAGATAAAGAAGTCAACCTGGAAGATTATGGCAATATTTTATGGGATCCCAAGGGGTACTCTTGGTGTTTTCTTGAAGAACATAGAACGAAGAAGTTCTGTGGAAATGGGATAACGCAACTGTGAGCAAAGTCCAGGAAAATGGTGCTGAGCGGTTCTTTCCCACGCAACAAGGCAACTGCCCATTCTTTGAAGATGGCAGGCCTGCCCTAAGGGAAGTGCATTTGAAACATTACCCGATCTACCTCCTCGCCCTGTGCTTGTCCCCTCAAAGAACACAGAAAAGGGATACAGTTTGATTCCTTGACAGGGGCCCAAACTGGTGTTTTGACATAGTGTAAATTGAAGAGGGAAGGATCTGAGAAATGGGAACTCTGCTTTAGAAGTGTACAGATCTAGGTGGGACGGGTGTAGATAAATAATGGCTTCACATTTTGATATTTTTGTTCCATGAAAGCTTCTATGGTTTTGTAAAAATGCCTTTTTACTTATCCTTATATGCAGACAAGAGTCTGACACTTGGTAAGCTACAGTAATTATTACACTTTTTCCCCTTAAAGGTCTCCATGGAATCACCTGTGAAGGCTAAAATTGTGGGACTATATAAGAAGAAAATAATCATGATAATTAGATTGCTTTGCTTTGAGTATCAATATATTCTTTATTCTGGGGGAAATATTATCCCCAGGCTTGTCACCAAGCACATCTATTTCTTAATATAGTGGTGATATATAGGTGATATCAGAAAGGGGAAAAAAAGCTTCAATTAACAGAATTGCACTATAGAACAATTTTGTTTGTACTTGAAAATAATGATTCCAGTAAGCCAAGGATACACACTGCCATGGAGCTGATTCCTACCCAAGAGAGACACTAGGACAGAGGAGAACTGCTGCCCACCTCTTCTTTTTCCTGCAGAGAAGCGGTGCTTGAACCTCTGACCCTTCAGCTAGCAGTTGATGGACAGGGCTCCTTAAATAAGTCATAACCAAATCAAGCCCACTGCCCTCGAGCCAATGTTCACTCATGGCAACAGCCCTGTAGGATTCTGAGACTCTCACTGGTCAGGGGAATAGAAAGGGCTCCTGTAAGTAAGGGGCACCATTGCACGATGAGGAGCCCTCTCCAGGGTTAGCAATCAGCTGTTAACCAAAAGGCAGTGATCTGAACGCACTGGCCACTCTACTGGACAAAGATGCGGTGATTTGACTCCGTAAAGATCAACAGCCCTGGAAACCCTTGGGGGCAGTGCTACTGTCTTCTACAGGACTGCTCTGTGTTGGATTTGACCTGATAATAATGGCTTTGACTTTTTAAGGTGCTATTTTTTTTTTTGAGCAGAGTTAGTAAATATAAATTGATATTTGAACACACTGGGAGTTATGTCATTTTCTAATAAAATTCATAAACTTAAGCTTTCCCCCTCTTGGAACAAGAAAGTTCTCATTGATTTGAAATATATCACATTGGGATTAATTTATTTTCATTTCTTTCCTTTCAAGTGCTGGACACCATCCTGGCCAATAAACTTATCTTCAATAACATGCCACTCTCCATATTCCCATACTATTATTCTTTGGGCACGGCCTTGTACGGCAAGGAGAAACCCATGATCAAGCTTCCAGCATCATTGGAAAAGTCAGTGCCTCTTCCTCTCTGGAAGTTCTTCCTGAGAAATAAGCATCTTCTTGAGGAGATAGACAATGAGATAGGGCGCTATCATTGTGAGCTAACCTGGGCCCCATCCAGTGGTATCGTCACCATCAGGCCTGCAGCCTCCTTAGTCAATCAAGGAAGACCAAGAATCGCTACTTGGAGTGAAGATGTTTCCACAGCATTCTCTGCCATCGTAGCTCAATATCAAGTGATCACAATGCACGTGGACCCCCAAATATGGGATGCCATCAAACATGACTGTGAAGATGACAAGGTTTTGATTGAGCATGATGAAGTTGGAGAGACGGTCACCCTTGTAGGGAACTCAGAGGATGTAAGATGTCTCGAGCCACAGATCAAGATATTAATAGAAAACACCATTGAAAAAGTGAGAAAGGAAGAGCAGAGCCTGAAGGAGAAAATGGCCGTGTCTCCAGACAAATATTCCCTTTTGTGTCTCAGTGGTTTACTGAAGGATCTACAAGAAAACTGTCCCGAGGTGGAGATTTCCTATGACACCAGCACTGGCCACATGCTCCTGAAAGGGCTGCAAGTCCATGTGTATAAAATGAAGTGTGACATTCAAGAGCGGGTGTACTCCATGTTTCAGAAAAGCCTGCAGGTTCCCGGGGAGGTTTTCCAGTTTCTGAAGCAGATCGACTGTGAAGAATTCTCGAAGTCTCTTTTCATAGCAAAGGGAATCCTAGCTATCTGTGAGCTGGAACATGCTGCTGTGCTCCTAACTAGCTGTTCTCTTCAAGGTCAAGTAGACGCTGAACGAGAAGTGGGCAGAGCCTTGCTTTATAAACGCATCGAAATTGAGGACAGGGAAGTTCTCAAAGATAAGAAATGGAAAGGGCTTATTCACAGTTTGTATAAGAAACATAATTCCTCTTCAAAGACCGTGACCATCGATGAGGTAGCTTCTGACACCCAAGCTGCGGTCATCATAGCGGGCTTTGTGAGAGAGGTAAACGAAACCTATGGCTTGCTTTTTGACTTTGTAGAAGAAAACACAAAAATACAGAGAATGATTGAACTAAAGTCTCCATTGGTTGTTCGGTATCTAAGTTCAGAAAAGAAGGTGATCTGGTCAAAAATGAAGGCGAGAAAAAACATGCAGATAATTTTCAAAGTGGGCAATAAGGAAAAGAGCATCTTACTAATTGGCTCAAAGACCAAAGTCCTGGAAGGAATAAAAACGATCAATGAAATCCAGGATTCAGTCTGTCTGAAAAGCATCAGCATCGACACGCCTGCAGCACGCCATTTCTTCCAGGATAAGGACCGGTATTATAAAAGTGAGATCAAGAGACGCTTCGGTTGTTTTATTGAACTAGTGGAAGATGAAGAGAAGAAGGGTGGTGTCCACGTGGGTGGGCAGCAGTGCTGCGCTAAGGCTCTCTTGGCTCCTGGGATCTCTCTGCTGGTTCAGCGGGGCGACTTGACCCAGTTTCCTGTAGATGTGGTGGTGAATGCAGCCAACCAGAACCTCAACCACAATACAGGCCTGGCCAGTGCTCTTTCCAAAGCTGCAGGCCCTGACTTCCAATCTGACTCTGACCGGCTAGTGAAGGCCAAGGGCTGCGTCCCACAAGGCAGTGCGGTCATCTCCAGAGCGGGAAAGCTCCCATGCCAGCATGTGATCCATGCGGTGGGGCCCCTGTGGACCCCGCATGATATCCCGAGGTGTCTGCACTTGCTAAGGAAAGTTGTGGATGAAAGTCTTAGTCTGGCTGAAAACCACAAGGCCCAGTCCATCGCTATCCCAGCCATCAGTTCGGGATCTCTTGGCTTTCCTTTGGATGAATGTGTGAAGACCATTGTTCTTGCCATCAAGGAAAACCTCCGCCACCATAGGCATGGATGCTCTTTGAAAGAGATTTACCTTGTGGACTCATCAGAGAAGACTGTTGAGGCTTTTGCTAACGTCGTGAAAACTATGTTTAAAGCATCATTGCCTAATGATGCTGGCCTGCCTGGTGTGCCAGCTGCAAACCAACCCATGCCAAGAAACATTCAGGGGACCAGCCACCTTCTGGTATCCCCTGAAGGCCTGAAGCTCTACCTTATGAAAGGAGATGTGCAGAATGTGAAGGTGAGTGCCTCTGTCCCACCACTGGCCCCTTGTCCTCTCATCTGGGGCTAAAGATGAGACCTTGTTATGTGAGATGAGTGAGGGAATTCCATGCCTCTGGGACTTTGTTTGGATACATGATCTCCTTCCCCATGTAATTTGCTAAAAGATTTGTCCAATTATTTCTAGGAAATATAAGTATGTTGACATCCAGTTGTCAGTAAGTGTGAATGCACCCTAACTTTTGCATGGCTTTCTATACTTCTTCAGTGTCTGCTCTGCTGTCACACTGTGGCAAATCAGGTAGCTTTTTGGTCAAATTTATAGGTTACAGATATAGAAAAGTTAGCACGTGGGCAGGCAGGGGACAGAAATTCTGTGAGCTGAGTGTGTGGAAAAGGAGGCATTTTTAGCAGTTAATACCAGTAAGGAAGCTTGGAGACGGGGAACACAGACTTGGGGGAGGTCTGGGCATTCTATAGCGACAGTTTTTGACTGGCTAAGAGCGTGATCTGCCGCTTGTGTGTCAGTTTGTCATACTGCAGTGGCTGGGGTGTTGTTGTGATTCTGGAAGCTATGTCACTGATAATTCAAATGCCAGCAGTTTCTAAGTCAGTAGTTTTCACCTTGTGGTTCGCGACCCCTTCACAGAGGTTGCCTGATTCATAACAGTAGCAAAGCTACAGGTATGAAGTAGCAATGAAACCAATTTTGTGGTTGGAGGGTCACCCCAACACACCTGTATGAAAGGGACACAGAAAACGAACAAGGACTTGGCTCCCTACTTCAGGGGAAGCAGCCCCTGCTGGAAATCTTATGCATAGCGTGGAAATAGTGTCAAATACTGAAAGCCTAAACAAAAGCAGGAGAGCATTGTTGGAGATATACCAGCAGATGGGACCTTGGACCTGAGGGACCCAAGGCACTTGAATGGTGACTGAAGAGGAGATGACTTCTTAGAGGGGAGTCGACCGTGGTGACTTGCGTTGGATAAAGCCTGTGAGAGTGGAGCCTTTAGGATCTTCATTGCTGGTGGGGCATGACTCAAAGTAAAGAGAAACAGCTGCAAAAACAATCTTATGTTTGGGGTTGGGGTGTGTGAACTATGAATTTTAAACAATGGGATGTGGTCAAAAGTGAAATGGAATACATGAAGATCAATATCCCAGGCATTTGGGAGCTGAAATGGATGGGTATTTGGCCATTTTGAACCCAAAATCATATGATTTACTAAGTTGGGGATAACACAATCAAGAAGAATGGGGTGGCACTCATTGTCAAAAAGGATCTTGTTAAATCCATCATGATGTAGAATGCTATCTGTGATTGAATTATATCTATCTGACTTCAGGAAATCCAATCAATGCATCTATTATTCAAATGTATGCACTAGCCACAAAAGATAGTGATGAAGAAATTGAAGAATTCTACCAACGACTTTAATCAGAAATTGATGAAATATGCAACCAAGTTGTATTGACAGTTATTGGTGATTGGAATGTAAGAGTTGAAAACAGAGCGTTAGAAACTGAAGTTGGAATATATGGACTTGATGAAGCTTGAGATCCCATGATAGAATTTTGCAAAACCAAGAATTTGTTCTTAGCAAATACCATTTTTTTCAACAACACAAAGGGCAACTATATACCTGGACTTCTCAGGTGGAATACAAATGGAATACACAGAAATCAAATTGACTATATGTGTGGGTAGACATGATAGAGAAGCTCAGTATCAATAACTAAGACTAGAACAGGGCTAACTATGTTGGTTCAAGATAAAGCTGAAGAAAATTAAAACAAGTCCACAGAAACCAAATACAACCCTGAGTCTATGCCACCCGACTTTTGAGAACTTCTTAAGAACAGATTTGACTCATTGAACTCTAATGAAAGAAGACCCTGGTGAGCTGTGGGAGGACATCAAGAACATCATGCATGAAGAAAGTGAAAGGTCATTAAAAAAAAGAGAGCCAAAGAAAAAAATCAAAAGGATGTCAGAAGAGACTGAAACTTGCTTTGATTTGTAGAGTAGGCATAGCAAATAGAAGAAAGAATGAAGTCAAAGGGCTGAATACAAAATTTTCCAACCAGCAGCTCAAGAAGTCAGAGCCAAATATTATAACGAAATGTGCAAGGACCTAGAATTAGAAAACAAGAATTAGAAATAGCCTAGAAGAACGTTCTTAGCACATCTGAAATGGAAAGAGTTCAAGAAAAAAAAATCAATCCTGGGATTACTATTTGGAAAGATTCTATAGGCCAAATATTGAAAGAGGTAAGAATCAACAGAAGATGGAAAGAATACCGGACCAGAAAGGACTATTTAACAATTTACCATTTCATGAAGTATTAGCAAGAATTAGTTAATCAAGTATTATTTATTAGCAAGACTCAATAATGTTAAGGGTAGAGGTTCAAGCTGCACTGAATGCTTTAGCTAAGAACAAGTCTCTGGGTTTGACAGAATACCAATCGAAATGTTTCAGAAAGCTGATGAAGCACTGGAAGCACTGACTCATCTATGCCAGGAGATTTGGAAGACAGCTACCTGGCCAACTGACTGGAAGAGCTCCATGCTATATTAATGCCCATTCCAAAGAAAGGTGACCCAACAGAATGCTCAAACTATAGAATGATATGATCAATATTGCACACAAGTAAAATTTTGCTTAAGATTATCCAAGAATGAAAA
Source organism: Nesogale talazaci (assembly GCA_004026705.1). Lineage (NCBI taxonomy): Eukaryota > Metazoa > Chordata > Mammalia > Afrosoricida > Tenrecidae > Nesogale > Nesogale talazaci. The sequence goes on along the minus strand of PVJH01020625.1, from coordinate 24,016 downwards.
ATAAAAAAAGATTATCCAAGAATGGTGGCAGGAGCACATTGACAAGAAACTGCCAGAAGTTCAAGCTGGATTCAGGAGAGGATGTGGAACAAGGGATATCACTGCTGATGTAAGAAGGGTCTTGGCACAAAACAGAGAATTCCAGAAAGTTGTTTATTTGTGTTTCATTGACTATGCAAAGGCATTCACCTTCAGATAACCTTGAGAAGAATGGGAATTCCAGAACACTTTATCATGCTCATGATGTACTTGTGCATGGATCAAGAGGCATGATGGGAACAGAACAAGGGACTACTGCATGGTTTAAAGTCAGGACAGGTGTGCATCAGGGTTGTATTCTTTCATCATACGTGTTCAGTCTGTGTGTTGAACAAATCATCAGAGGAGCTGGCTTCTGTGAAGAAGTGTGCAGCATCAGGGTTGAAGGAGGGCTCACTAACAACCTGCCGTGTACAGATGATACGATCTTGGTCACTGAAAGTGTTGTGGAACTGAAGCTCTTGCTGTTGCAGATCGAGCATTGTAGTCTTCAGTTTGGATTACAACTCACTGTGAGGAGGACCCGAATCCTGGTAACTGGATGGATAGGTAACATGATATATGGGGAAAAGGTCGAAGTTGTCAAGAATTTTGTCTTACTTGAATCCACAACCAATGCTCATAGAACCAACAATCAAAAGAGATCAAAAGATGTATTGTGTTGGGCAAATCTGCAGTATAAAACCTCTCTAGAGTTTTGGAAGAGTAAGGAGATTACATTAGGGACTCACGTGCACCTGACCCAAGCTGTGGTATTCTCCACTGCATCATATGCATGTGAAAATTGGACATTGAATTAAGGAAGACTATAGAAAAATCGAAGCATTCAAATTGTGGTGCTAGAGAAGAATATTGAAAATACCATGAACTGCTGAAAGGACAATCTATTCTGTCTTGGGAGAAGGCAGGCTGGAGTGCTCCTTAGAGGCAGGGATGACAAGACTTTATCGTACATGCTTTGGACATGTTGTTAGGAGAGAGAGAGCCTGACAGGACATCTTGTCCCTGTCGTAGGACATCGTGTTCAGTAAAGTGGAAGGACGATGAAAAGGAGGGAGGCCCTCGCAGAGATGCATGGACACGGTGGCTCCATCGATGGGATAAGGACGATTGTGAGGGTGGCGCAGGACCATGCAGTGTTTTATTCAGCTGTGCACAGGGCGGCGATGGGTCGAAGTGACTCAATGGCCCCTAAGAGCAACGAAAGGGTGATGAGTTCAAAAAATGTATTTAAATACATACTCAACATCAACCGATCAGAAGAGCAGGGTCTGGAAGCCTTGGCTATGTGGTTTGTATAAATGGGAGTTCTAGGGAGTTCTAGAGGATGAGTCTGAAAGGGCAATGGGGTGGTATGTGCACTGGTGAGGGGCAGGGCAATGTCTATTTCTAGCAGTCAATAGAAATATTCGTATTTTCATATCGGGCCATACCATAGCTTTGCTTATCAGTGAAGACTAGTGTATGAAGATGGGTTGACTAGAGAAAGAAATCCAGTGGTGCACATAAATAGCTTTATATAGAGAAGCAATTGTATATCAAGAAAGCAAACCAGCCCAGCCCAACTCGAATCTGTATGTCCAATGTGAGCCCACAAGTTTCTCTTCAGACTCACATAGCCACACGCAATGATGCAGGAACATCACCGGTCGGTGGCTGCAAAGTCCTGTGTGTCCAATGTTGGGGGAAGCACCTCCAGGGCTCTTGGTGATTCGGAGTGGCTTATCCACAGGAAGGTGAAGACAGTGAGAGAGGAAGGTTTCCAGGACCCTCCTTGTGAGTAGGTCACGCCCACAAGGATTAGGCTGCACCATTAGGCTGTGACCTGATTGACAGGCTAGACTCCACCCCAACCTTTACTATTATTATTAATCCCTCAATTGAGGGACTTTTATCAATCTTAGGACAGTTCATCATTCAGTTGTATGAAGCATATTTGTCCATATGGTGTCATCCACATTCCCCAAACCTTTTCTTTCTACTTGAACTCTTGGTATCAGCTCCTCTTTTTCCTTTCCCTCCCCCACGCTCCCACCCTCATGAATCCTTGATCATTTATATTAGTGTTATCTCGTGTCTTACATTGTCCATTGTTTCCCTTCACTATATTTCTGTTACTCATCCCTCTGGTGGGGGATTATATATCCAACCTTGTGATGGGTTCCCCTTCTCCTTCCCCCATCCCCTACTATCCCCCTTCCCTCCTAATATTGCTACTCCCACTACTCTTCCTGACGGTTTTATCTGTCCTCAATTCCATGTGTTGAGAGCTCTTATCTGTACCAACGTGTGTTCTCCGGTCTAGCCAGATTTGTAAGGTAGAGCTGGGTCATGGTAGTGGGATGGGCAGAGGAAGCATTCAACATAGAGGATTGATGCATGTTTCGTTGGTGCTATAGTGCCCCCTGGTTGGATCATCCTTTCTTGTAACCCTTCTGTGGGGGGATGTCCAACTGTCTACAGATGGTCTTTGGGTCTCCACTCCAACCCCCTTCTTTTACATCAGTATAATTTGTTTCCCACCCCAATCTTTCTTATCTTCAAGTTGACACAAAATTATGTAACTACCATATCTAACCCCAGTTTTCCTCTGCCCACCTTGGTCTAGGGGAGGGTTCAGTGGTTACAGGTTTGGTGAACTCCCATTTTACTCTTGCATTAGTCTCAGTTGCACTCTACTCTTTTTTTTTGGGGGGGGGCATCACTGCTCTCTGGTGGTGGGAGGAGGAGGCCCAGCCCCACTGCTGGAATTGAACCTCCGTCCCAGTGGGCCGCAGTCCCGCGCACAACCACTACGCCACCGGGGCTCAGCCCGCACTCTACTCTTTAAGAGTGAAATTTAAAAAATCAAAAACTAGAAAACCAAGTTTCTTAGCATGATAGCAAAAATCATAATTCGGTAGAATTTTAAATCAAGATCTAAATGTTTTATTTAAAAGCTGCAATCAAAATCTTAACTTGTCAACACTGGATGTTAGGGTCCCTCATTGCTTTAAGGGAAATACAATTGTTTCTGTTCTACAGCATATTTTCTAAAGTTGGCAATATTGCCCTTGTGAGGGACGGGAGCAATCCAGGCAGGGCTGCAAAAGTAAATTCTTAGCACTTTACCCTAGCCTAGATGATGGGTTCGAGCACAAACATTTTTTTATTGTCATGATGGGCACTGAATTGTTTTGTTTTTCTGAAAAGAGGCCAGTGGGCCAGATAAGTTTGGCAATCTATTTCAGGATATTAGATGAAAAGAACTAGAATGAATAAATTTGCCAAATGCTTCACTTTGGTCATCCTTAAGCATCCATCCAAACAGTGCCCAGTGCAATGTAGGGAAACGTGGTACAAGGAAATGACTTTAACCTGAATATCCTTTCTGTTCAGCATATTTCCACAGCACTTGTGAAAAGGAACTTTTTTTGTTTTTCACAGTAATGGCCAATCATCCTCCTTTCGTGAAACAGCATAATTGAGGTGCAAGTTCTACCCCACCCCCATTAAAGTATACAGTTGTATTATGGCTTTTAGTAAATTCACAGAATTGTGCAACCATCATCACTATCAATTTTGGAACTTTTTCATTAGCCCCCAAAGAAATTCCATATACAATAGCAGCTATATTCCCGGTCCATCCCCCGTGCTCACGCCTAGCCAGGCATCCATGTAATTTCTGACCAACAGATGTGCTTATTCTCCTAATTGAATATAAATGGAATCAGGTCATGGATGCTCTGTTATCTTTCACTTGCATACTGTTTTCAAAGTTTGTCCCTGTCATTATATGCATGAATGCACCATTCCTTTTCATGGATGACCCGAATTCCATTCGGTCATTCCATAGAGCTTTGTGATATTTTGTTTTTCCATTTATCCGTTGATGGACATTTGAACTATTTCTGATTTTTATTATTGTAAATAATATAGCTGCGAACATTTGTGCAGAAGTGGTTGCATAAACTTACACTTTCAATTGTATGAGGTACATCTGAGAGTACCAACTGGATCATATGTTAACTTTTGTTTCACATGTTTTTCTTAGATCATTCTTTTGGGGGCACTTACAGCTCTTATCACACAATCCATACATCCATCCATTGAGTCAAGCACATTTGTACATATGTTGCCATCATCACTCTGAAAACATTACCTACTTGAGCCCTTGTTGTCAGTTAATTTTTCCCCCTCCTTCTCTCATGAATCCTTGATAATTTTTTTTTCATATCATACACTGACCACTGTCTTCTTTATCCACTTTTCTGTTGTCACTGTCCCTGGGAGGGGGGGGTGTCATATGATGATCATTGTGATTGGAACTGCCTTTCTACCCCCCCTCCCCCCCCACCTTCCCCTTCCTCTCCTGGTTTCACTACTCTCATTTTTGGTCCTGAGGGCGTTATCTGTCCTGCATTTCAAGTGTTTTGATCTCTTATATCTACCAGTGTACATGCTCTGGTCTAACTGGTTTTAAAATGTCGAATTGGGGTCATGATAGTGGGGGGAGGAAGCATTCAAGAACTGGAGGAAAGCTATATGTTCCATCAGTGCTATCCTGCACCCTGACTGGCTCAGCTCTTCCTTGTGACCCTTCTGTAAGGGGATGTCCAATTGTCTAGAGATAGGTTTGAGGCCTCCACTCCACACTGCCCCTCTTTCACATTGATATGATTTTTTTGTTAAGAGTCTTTGATGCCTAATATCTGATCCCACCAACACCTCGTGATCACACAGGCTGGTGTGCATTTTCCATGTGGGCGTTGTTGCTTCTCAGCTAGAGGGCTGCTTGTTTAATCTTCCAGCCTTTAAGACCCAAACAAAATCATACCCAATGTGAATGGGGTGGGGAGTGCAGGAGCGTGGAGTGTAGAGGAACCAGGAGGATTAGGGGAGGGTCAGGGAGAAAGGGGGAATCGATCACTAGGACCAATCTATACCCGCCCCAGGGGGGATGAATTATCGAAACATGGATGAAGGGGAACGGAGGACGATGTAAGATATGAAAATAATAGTCTATAACTTATCAAGAGTTCATGAGGGAGGGAGGGCAGACAGGGGCGGAAGGGAAGAGATGGGGAGCTCAGTGGGAAGAGAATGCTTTGAAAATGACGATGGTCGCTGAGCCCTAGTGGTGCAGTTGTTGTGCGCGGGACTGCGGCCCACAGAGTTGACGGTTCAAATCCAGCAGCAGCTCTCCAGGAGCAAGGCTGGACTTCCTACTCCCATCAGGACAGTGATGCAGGGTGTGTGATGGGGAGGGGGGAGAAAGAAAATGACGATGGTGGCATATGTGCAAATGTGCTTGACACACTGAAGGAACGCATGGATTATGATGAGAGATGTGAGGTCCCCTAGTAAAAGTAAGAAAAAATGCAAAAAAATAAAAAAGGCTTCCTTTGTCATACAGTGTTTTTTTCATCATGTATTTTAATAGAGCTATATTGGGAATATCTTAAAAATTCTAAAACAAATACTTGCACCTAAATGTGTATTATAAATAGTTGATAACTCGATATGAACTAAGATGATTTGTAGGTGTATTAGGCCGGGTAAACTAGAGGAACAATTTCAAGGAGACGCATATCGATATAAGGAAAGGGTTTATATACGAAAGGAATGTGACACTGAGAAGGCATACCAGCCCAGTCCAGTTCAAAGTCATAAGTTCAATATTAACCCACATGCCCGAAATCAGTCTATAAAGTCTCCTTCTGACTTTATAGTCCTTCCGAAGTCACAGGTCAGTGGGTGCAGAATCCTGGCACTGGCCGGGGTCTCCCCATGGCTCCTCACTTCCAGGGCTCAGGGTCCATCAATAGCATGCCACTCCAGCTTTAGAGGTCTGCCTGCCATCAGGGCAAAGCCGTGTGGTCTCTCGCTGGCTCCTCCAACTTCTCAGAGGCTGCCATCTTGTCTTTTCCGTGATGCATCGTCTCTGAGACTAACTCCCCAAAACAGGAAGATAGCTTCTCATCTTCACCAGGGAAATATCGTGAGATTTCCCAGAAGTCTCAGGAGAAAGCCATGCCCACACAGAGGCCTCATTGGCTACTCAATGGCTATCTCCAGATTAACAGGCTAGACTCCACCCCTACATTTTAATCATAAAATTAACACAAGCACATGACTGCCACAGTAGGAATCAGAATTTTACTGAACCACGTCTCATCGTGACTTTTGATAAAAGATAAAATCCTGTCAGTCTTCTGTGATAGCGACAGTCATTCCTTCCTGTGTTGGAGAAAGTCTTCCTCTCTCCATTTTGGAAGGTCTTCCTCTTCCTGATGGCTCCTCTGTGCTCCCTGGAGGTTCTTCCTCCTCTCTCCACGGTCTGTCACTTTCCAACAACTTATCAAAGCACATGAGAAGAAATGCACTCGCCTCGCTTCTTCCAATGCTGATGTTATTTTTTGTTTTCTTTGCAAATGCTGTCATTCAAAGATGTATACTTAAAGCTTCTCTTCTTCAGTCAATTCCCAATTTTCATGTGCATTCATTACAAATAAAACGTTTGGATCAGACAGACCTTAGTCTTAATATAATAACTTCACTCAGAGTTGAGCCCTGGTGGCATAGTGGTTGTGTGTGGGATGGCGCCCGACTGGCTTGGCAGTTCAAATCCAGCAGCAGCTCTCCAGGAACAAGGCTGGACCTCCCACTCCTACCAGAGGGCAGTGATGTCAAACAACAACAACAACAGCAGGAAAAAAAAACAAAGAAAAATATCTCTCAAAACCAAAATAAAATAATAACTTCACTCTTCAACACTTAAAAGATTTTTCGAAGCAAACATACCCAATACAATATGCCATTTTGAACTCTTGGCTGTTGTTTTGATGCTAATTGATTGGGGATTCACATAAAATGAAATTTTGACAACCTTAATCTTGTCTCCATTTCCGGTGCTGCTATCTATTCACTCCATAAGTATTTCCAGTAGTCTTTTCCATCAGTAAGTAAGGATACGCCAGCATAGGAGGTGAGGATCTTACTAAAGAGAAAAACTAAGAGTCGAGTTGATCCTTTGAAACCCCAAATCCCTGCATATAGCCTTTTGCTAATGAGACTTACTCTGATACTGATGTCACATTCTTATATAGTTCAGCCTCTCAGATTACTATTTTTTTATTAAGTACTTTTATGGGGGGTTCTTACATCTCATCATAAACCATGACATCCATCCAGTGTGTCACGCACATTTATATCTATGCCGCCCGCACCATTTTCAAAGCATTATCTTCCCACTTGAGCCCCCGATATCAGCTCCCCCTTCCTGCAGAGTTTTAGAAGCCCTGTGATTATTAACTTTGGTAACATCTTGATCCATGAAACCCTAAGTGTTATAATGTTCTCCCATTGTGCAAGGCCAGCGACTCAAATATAATGACTTTTGTTGAATGCTGTTGCTAGAATTTGAAACAAACGGTTGCTTTTGTCTTTAGACTGATGTGCTTGTCAACTCCGTTTCCACCGACCTTGGGCTTGATGGAGGGCCTCTTTCTAGGGCTGTCTTAAAAAAAGCTGGGCCACAGCTCCAGGTGGAATTGAACCAAGTCGGACAAGGAGTTCAAGTCAGCGATGGCACAGTACTGACAACCAGTGGTTATAATCTACACTGCCAGCATGTGCTTCATGTGGTGGCTCCAGATTGGGGAAATGACAACGCATCATCTCAAAAGGTAGAGACTGGTTTTGAATTCTTCTGAAAATTGGGCACTGTTTTTGACTCCTTCCTCAGTACCGTGTAGATTGGAACATATCCCTCACTCTTGTGTAATCATGTGACATGCCTGTCAGCATGAAGGCAATTTATTATAACTCTAACTGAATTCTCTGAAGACTGAAGTATAATAGATCTTGATAGGAGATCTCAAAAATGGTTGGGGCTTCTCAGATGAGGGTTATTGAAGGCAATCCGTCAGTGAAGAGAAGGAAGGGTGGGAGAGAGTTGGAGTCCGAACAGCAGTTGCTTTGTTTTCCCCCATCATTCTGGAGTGAGTTTCAATCTTGGTGGAAAGTCTTTATTATGCTTTTTTCCTTTTAAAATCCCCTTTCTGACTGCCCACAGCCTCTGTTAAAACCAAAAGGGAATAGACAGATGTCATTGTCAAAGTTGCTCAATTCTTTTTTTTTTTTTTTTTTGAAACAGAGCAAAGTTTATTAGGGCAAGCAAAGAGAAGGTAGGGGTAGGGACGAGTTCGAACCCGGGGCAAAGAGAAGGTAGGGATGAGTTCGAACCCGGGCTACAGCATGACCACGCAGGATCAAACTGAAGCCAAAGTTGCTCAATTCTTGTTCTTTTTGTTTTAACTCTTCTTTCTCAGTCTTGATTTATAAGCATGTGCCTTGTGCTTTTCAGATTATGGAAGACATAATCAGAAGTTGTTTGGATAACGCTGAATACTTGTCAGTAAAATCAATTACATTCCCAGCTATTGGAACAGGAAATTTGGGATTTCCTAAAACCATTTTTGCCAAATTAATTGTCTCAGAAGTGTTAAAATTTAGCAGCAAGAAGCAATTGAAAACTTTAGAAGAAGTTCACTTTCTGTTGCACCCAAGCGATCTTGAAAATATTCAGGTAAAGTCTCTCTTATTTTGGCAACTAAACCCTGATGTGCTCAAATGTCTTCTTGCTCTCATCCAGGGCTTCTTTCAAGTATCCTTCATGTGGAAATGTAAGGGAGAAGTGTAACCATTACAATAGCATGGCAAATTTCAGATGAATTACAGATATAAAAATTTATTATTGGACTGAGTCCTGGTGGCGTAGTGGTTGAGTGTGGGACTTTGGCCCACAGGGTTGACGGTTCAAATTCAGCAGCAGCTCTCCAGGAGCAAGGCTGGGCTTCCTACTCCCACCAGGGCAGTGATATCACACAAAAAAATTAATTATTAGCAGATATTTAAAGCATACGAGATACCAACAAACATGTTTAACTAACAGTCATGCATTCATCTCTCGGTTTTAACAATTATTAAATTATGACCAGAATTATCTCATCTTTATTTCTATTTATTTCCCCTTGTTCCATACTGAAAAAACACCATGCATAGCTCTCACCCATAAATCATTCCGTGTTTATTTAAGCAATAAAAATGCCTTCAAAAAGAAACATAAGTACAACACTATACGAAACCTGAAAGCAATCAATAAAATACTTATTTCACAATGACCTACCTATATCCCCTCCCAGGGAGATGGACAACAGATAATGGGGTAAAGGGAGACATCGGACAGTGCAAGACAAGAAAAAATAATGATAATTAGTAATTATCAAGTGTTCATGAGAGAGTGGGAAGGAGGGGAAAAGTGAAGAGCTGATACCAAAGAAAATGCTTTGAAAATGATGATGGCAATGTATGTGCAAATGTGCTTGACACAATGGATGGGTGTATGCATTTTGATAAGAGTTGTACGAGCCCCCAATAAAGTGATTTATTAAAAAATAACAAAGAAGTAGCAGCCCACTGGGATGGAGGTTCAATTCCAGGAGCGACTCCATAGGAGCAAAGACTGGGCCTCCTACTCCCACCACCAGAGGCCAATGATGCCAAAACAAAACAAACAAACAAAAACAAAGAAGTGTTCTCTTCTAAATGTGTATGCAAGTAACCCTGGTGGCACCGAAATCAGGGGGTCAGAGGTTCAAACTCACTAGCTGTACCACGGGAGAAAGATAGGGCAATCTGCTCCCATGCATTTTTCAGCCTTGAACATCCAATGGAGCAGCTCTGTTCAGTGCTTTAGGGTTAAGTTGGAACCATCTCAATAGCAATGGGTTTTTAAACATGTATGCATATTGGAGCTAAAGACAGATGGTTAAAGTCTTGCATTTTCTGAGGATTGTAGTGGTCAAAACTGTGTTTGTCTTTCTAGGCCTTTTCAGATGAATTTACCAAAAGGAGTTCTGGGAAACTCGTCAGCGACAAAATCCCCAAGAATGAAGACAGACAAGGTTCAGTAACACTTTGCAATTGAGAAATGGTTTCTAGTTGCTAAGTAACTATTCAGTAATAGATGAAAGATAATGATAGATAAGATGATTTTTAAAAGTCAACTGGCGATAACTGAGATAGGCGATTACCATATATACTCCAGTGTAAGCTGATCTGACTATCAGCTGAGGCACCTAATTTTACCACAAAGACTGCATTAAAAATGTGCTGAAAAACTCAGCTCATACACAAGTATATACGGTCTATTCCATACACCTGAACATGCAGGCCCTGGCTGTGCTCATGTGATCTGGAGAAAAGCAGAAGGTAGACCAAGGTATATAATCAATGCAACACTTTCAGATAAAGATGAGACGATTTTCTAAGGATGCTGTGGTATGTTTTCAGACTTAGACAAATGTAGAATGACCGTACTAGCCAAATGCATCATCTCTGCTGTCTGTTCTGGGACAGTATGAAGAAGACTTTTGCTATCTTGAACCTCTTTGAAATTTCTTGAAAATCTGAAAGTGTATATCTTGCATCAAATTTGGGTTTTTTTTTTCATTTTTTTTGGGGGGGGTGTGCATTACTACCCTGGTGGGAGTAGGAGGCCCAGCCTTGCTCCTGGAGAGCTACTGCTGGATATGAACTGCCAACCCTGTGGGCCACAGTCCTGCACACAACCACTACGCCACCGGGGCTCAGCCCCAAATTTGGGGATTTTTTTATGTTCTTTTTTTTTTTTCAATTTTTTTTTTTAAGGCATCACTGCCCTGGTGGTGGGAGTAGGAGGCCCAGCCTTTGCTCCTGTGAGCGGGAATTGAACCTCCATCCCAGTGGGCCGCAGTCCCGCGCACAACCACTACACCACCAGGGCTCAGCCCGGGGATTTTTTAAAGTCATTATTTCTGCATTTAATAATTTCTTTTTCTGCATTGGTCTCTTTTTCCTCTCTTGCTCAGACTTTATCAATATAAACGATAAACTTTTTAATGGTGTCTCACATGTCCCGGTGGATCTTTTCCCCCAAAACTTTTTTCCTGTTGTTCTTTAGACTGGATAATTTCTGTTGATCGTATTTTAAGTAGTTGACTGATCCATTTCTTTCCCTCTTTTTGTCTTAACACTTTTTATTACTGTTCCAATGTGACATTCTTTTATTCTTTTCTTTTTTTTTGGGGGGGGGGGGCGCGCATCACTGCCCTCAGGTGGTGGGAGTAGGAGGCCCAGCCTTTGCTCTGTGGAGCAAGAATCGAACCTCCATCCCAGTGGGCCGCAGTCCCGCACACAACCACTACGCCACCGGGGCTCAGCCCTCTTTTTTTCTTTCTTTTAATAATCATTTTACTGGGGACTCTTAGAGTTCTTATAAAAATCCACACAAAACTGTTTGAAGCACATTTGTGCCTATGTTCCTGTCATCATTTTCTTTCTTTCTTTTTTAAAAAAACCTTTTTATTGAGTGCTCATACAACTCGTCACAATCCATACATTCATCCATGGTGCCAAGCACATTTGTACATTTGTTGCCATCAGCATTCTCAAAACATTTGCTTTTGACTTGAGTCCCTGATATCAGTTCCTCATTTTTGCCCACCTTCCCACTCTCATGAACCCTTGTTAAATTATACATTATTATTATTCTCATATCTTACACCATCTGCTATCCCCTTTGCCCATATTTCTGTTGTTCATCCCCCCACTGATCCAATTCTATGTATTTTCCACAATACTACTGCGTGCAACCAGTAGATATTTCATTTCAGATATCGTATTATTCCATTATTTCAGATATTATGTATTATTCCATTCTAAAATGTCCACACACACCTCAGGGGGCTGAACAACAGTAACATAGATGAAGGAAGGCAGCGGGTGGTATGAGATATGAAAAGAATAGTAATTTATAATCTATCAGGGGTCCATGAGGGTGGGAGGGTGAGAGAGGGAGGGAAAAAAAGAAGAGCTCAAGCAGAAAGAAATGTTTAGAAAATGATGAAGGCAACACATGTACAAATAAGCTTGATACAATGGATGTATGAATAGTTATAAAAACTGTAAAAACCCCCAATAAAGTGATTTATTTATAAAAATAAAATGTCCATTTTCATATATATTTATATCAATATATATCATACTGATATATGTATCTATATTCCTTTTCAGAGAGCTCCTACTTTTAACTGGTCATTGTGACTTGAGTGAATGTTTGCCAAGAACATTGGTTTTCTACTCAACGCCCATCCACATTTTGCTTGGCGGCGTTGGCTGCCCTCCCCACAATGTCACAGCTCCCTTCCCATGTCCTCCCCGGGCTTCCTGTTGGTGCAGTTTCTTCCTTCCCATCCCTTCCTGCCTTTGCTCCAGAGCAAAGGTTGCCCTTCGGGTCTTCTCTGTTTGATTCTTCTAAGAGTATATATCTCCCTGATATCATTCTTCACCTTATAAACCTGCCTGGCTTAGGCCTGAAAATTGAACCAACCTTAGATGGGTGAGATCTATTCCAGGCCGAAGACTGACTAAAGGCATTGTCTCAGAGGTTCCACCAGTGTCCAACAGACCAGTAAGCCTGTTTTTTTCTTTCTTTCTTTTTTTAATAGTCCTAAGCTTTGTCTTACATTTTATTCCACTTTACCTGGACCTCCTCTTGTGTTACATTTTATCCCACTTTACCTGGACCTCCTATTGTGATTGTCAATCCTGAGTGATTGACTGGGTTCCATCTCGATCTGACACTAGGTTCGTGGAGGCGGAGGTGGGCTTGCTCTGTGAATGACACCTTTAGGTTCATTGCTTCCCTATGCCTCGACTTTTGCATAAGGAAGTACTCATCATTGCTCCTTAGATGGGGGCGCTTCCTTTTCATGTGAGTGCTGTTAATGAACCGACCTCAGTGAGTGTGGTTATCGTAAACACTTTTCAGTCTCTGGAAGAGAATCCCAGCATCTGTGGCTTGTCTTTCTCCTTGGGATGGAGCCACGTCTTCCTGGTTCTTGGTATGGTCAGAAGTCTGGGATGACATGCCACAGGGTGAAACTATGAATCCATTCATCGTAATTAAAATTCTCTGGAGGTTTTTGTGTGTGTTTGTTTGAGCAGGCAGTGAATTGCTTCAGTTCTGTCTCCTCCTCTGTTGGCAGTGGTTCAGATGTCACTTCAGTTTTGAAAGTTTTCGTTACATTGCTTTGGCTCCAGTGCATCCTAGGGGCTGCCCCCTCAAAAAAGAACTGGGAAAAAGCTCCACAGGGCAGAGCTACTGTAGGATGCATTTTTCCAGCCACGCACACTGAGATAGCGTGCCGCCACCCCCACCACCACCCATGTCCCCGTGGCATCTCCTGGGAAGGTTCTCACTGGGAAGGTCTCAATGAACTTATTTCATAAAAGCAATTTTGCTCTGATTTCGTTTTTTGTAAAGACTGATTTCAGAGAACAGCATGTGACTGTGAAATTAGTTTCTTGCTCAGGAAAAATGCCACAGACAAGTTTGTGATATTGAACACAGCTTACAAAGACAGCTACGAGAAAAACTCAAATGTATGCCAGTGGCTTTTTGGTTTCAAAAAAGGTGAAATTCCAGAAATGGGTTAGGTGTTGCATTTCATAAAACTTGCTGAAGTTCTGTCTACTGGTGCAGCACAAGAGATGTTTAAGGAACACCCCCCCACCACCAAAAAAAGGGAAAGATGCTCTTTAGGGGTTTTTGTTTGTTTCTATATTTTTCCTTTTTTATATATCTTTTGGGGAAAACACTGGTGAGTGGTCAGAGCTCACATTTTCATCAGGTGCCTTTCCTAATAATATGGTTCAACTGTAAATGTAGAAGGAGGGAGGGGACAAAAAGAAAACTGTGGAGTTAGAGCATATAGAAAAAATAAAAATACAATTGTAATAAATAAGTAAAACAGAGTTCAAAAAAGCCACAACCTCAACAAAGCAAAAGCTATAAATCCTCAGAATTGACAGCACAAAAGAGAAATGCTCTCCTGACCTGTCTTGCGGCAGTCTGAACACCCAGAAAACTGTGCCAAAGAGTTTAGAAAACAAATATACAATAAAAGTAAGCACACACAAAACAGCAAACTTCAGGTAACTATTTTGGATTGCAAACAAAGATAAATTTAATGTTCAAACAATCTGATAAAATAATCATTTGGAAACTAGAAAAAAAGGTGAAATGTTGATTGATGATAAACCTTGTTCTGGATGTCCATCAACTTATCAAATACACACACGCACTCACACACTTCAGATTATAGGACTCCTATTTTCCTATTATAGGTTTTCTACCCTGAAATATAGAATATTTCTCAGAGTTCTGGCTCTCTGGATGTTTGAAGTGGGGTCACCCTTGGGTAGGTTCTGGAGAGAGAGACAGAGAGAGAGAGTCACAAAGCGAGAGAGCGAGAGCGAGCGAGCGAGCGAGAGAGAGAGCGAGAGAGAGAGAGAGAGATTGATTCCCCTTACACTCTTCAGGTAACAGGGACTCCTTTTCTGAGATCTCTGGTTACAAAGACAAGGATTCTTTGAGCAATATTGCTGCATGTACCCATTGTGTGTTTTTGTAATGAGGATCACCCTTGGGTCAAAGTTGGGAGAAAAAAAAAGAAGAAAACAAAAGCAAAAAAAAAAAAAACCTCTTATACAAGTTGATTTGTGATGCTCTTATTCCTCTCTTCAACCTGCTTACTATTGTTAACTTTTCAGAGTTCTTGCCTAGTGAAAAAAGAATTTTTTAACCCAGCGTTTAAATTATGCCAGAGAGATATGCTTTAGTGAACTTACCAGTAATTCTTCTTGACTACTACAAGTCCACATTATATTTATTTTCAAATACTTTGTCAGAAATGGAGCTCTTTACACTTGACCATAATCCCTGACATAAGAGCAATTAGTTTTTAGGATGTGGTCCTACTTGATAATTTACCCTCATGAAGGGATCACTGAAGATATGGGAGCTCTAGAAAAGTGTGGTGAAGAATTCAGATGGTGATCAGCTATCAGAAAGAATAATGTCTTGGCTTTCCGAGTCTGTGGTTCGGGTTCTGAAGGGCGCCTCTCGAGTGGAAGCTTCATACTGCCTTGTCTCACCATGGCTATCAATAAAGACTTCTAGCCATAAAAAAAAAAAGAATAATGTCTTGGGTACCGAAAAGTTGTTTTTAAAACAAACAGCCATCTAAGCGAGGTGCCAGCCAAGTTCAAATGAAAAAACACAACAGCCTGAGTGATACAAGGATTGCAAATAATAAAATCCAAGATCAGAGAAGGGCTTGTAGTAGAACTTCCATTCTGAGACCCAATTTTCAGAAGGTTGTGGATGACAGTGAGAACCCAAATGCCATTTGCAGAGTTCTCATGAGGATTAAGTCTTCATTAAATTATGCCAGACCAGACCACCAGAGGGCAGTGATGCCCCCCCAAAAAACAAAAACAAAAACAAAAATTATCTCAGACCATTGATCAGAGTCATGAGTAGCCTTGTCATTAGACAAAGTACATTGCAAAGTAGGCTACTGCAGAGATAATTAGGTTAAATTTTAGCATCTTATCATTTGTATTCCCTATGAACCATTTTAATTTTTTTCTAGTTGTTATTATTTTCTACTTTCTTTGCACTGAGATTTTGTTGTTTTTGTATTATTTTCCTTATAGGAAATCCAGGACAAGTCAATCTCTAGAGATAATAATCAAATCAATAATTTCTTAGAGTTATAGCAGGGAAGGATTTTTTTTAGGGGTGTGTGAATGGGGAGCTAATCACAGTGAATACAAAATTGAAGAAAATGTTCTAAAATTGATTGCGGTGGTGATTGCAAAATTCTTTCAAAATAGTCAGGCATTGAATCGTATGGTATGTGAATTATAGTCAGGCATTGAATCGTATGGTATGTATCACTAAAACAGGTCTAAAAATGTTAAATGTAAGGTAACACAAATGTAAGAAAAAAACAATAATGGCAAATAGAGCTCAGGGGCAAGGCCAGGTTCGCCACCGTTGACAACTGAGAGAGGGAAAAGCAGACAGATGGACTGACGGCGCCTGAGACATCAGTCATTCTTATTATTGATGGCTGGGTGATCAACTCCATTTTCTCTTCCTTTGCAGGCTTATATGGGGCCGTGGCTAGCCCTGCACCAGGAGTGCATGAGATGAATATCGGTCCCATCATCTTCCAGGTGGCCGCTGGTGATATTGCCAAAGAAGACGCAGATGTGATCGTAAATTCAACCACAAAGGACTTTAATCTCAAAGCGGGTACTTTTCTTGTACAATTTTGCCTAGTGGGAGAGTTAACATGACAGATCTCGTGATCCCGTGAAGAGGGTTTTTATAGTCAATGACTTACTAATTCGAATCAATGATTTTTGACATTCATTTTGACATGGTTGCTCATAGTTTACTATGAAATAAGCCTTGTAAAATAAGGCTATTGTAAAAAATTAGCCTTATTTTTTAAATGTGTGTGCTAATGTCACGTGGAGAAGTTTCTGACAGGTGACTGACTGAAGAAATGGAGTCTTTGTGTGGCTGCAAAATAAGAGTTAGTCATAGCTTTGTGTCTTCAGGTGAGGTAAATATAAAGTGATCAGATTGTAAGCAGGAACATCATTGATTGAGGGGAGGAGGAGTTGCTTGCTTAAAAATTTGGTCGCTATGGAACAACAAAAATGTTCATAGAAGGGCTGAGCCCCGGTGGCGTAGTGGTTGTACGCGGGACTGTGGCCCACTGGGACGGAGGTTCAGTTCCAGCAGTGGGGCTGGGCCTCCACTCCCACCACCGGAGAGCAGTGATGGCCCCCCCCACCAAATGTTCATAGAACGCAAAAAGAGTATTGCAATATGTTTATTTAATTTTAACCTGCAGGGGGATGTTGCTAAATTGTTAAAAAGCGAGGCGTCTAGTCACTTTAGTAGGACATTTGTTCCTGGGTTATTTCTGATGATCAATCAGATCAGATTTTTATAGGACTCAGATTTTTATAGTTATGTGTGAGAAACAAATTAATAAACATGCATACCCATATAAGGAAGAGGTTTCTCTGCAAGAGGAATGGAACATTGAGAAAGCATCCCAGCCCAGTCCAGTCCAAGTTCAAAAGTCCGATATTAGCCCTTATGTCTGAAACCAACCTATAAAGTCTTCTTCAGACTCACAAAGCACATACAATGATGCCAGGACAATCACAGGCCAGTGGATGGAGAATCTTTAGCCAGTGATGGTAGAAACATCTGAGCACTGTCAGGGGTCTTCCTGTGACCTCCCAAGCATCTCAGCACTGGCAGGAGTCTCCATGTGGCTTCTCCGGCCCCACAGGTCTGGTGCCATCAGGGCAAACCCATGGGCTTCTCCTGCGGCCCCTCCAGATTCCAGGACTCAGGATCTATCCACGTGCTGCCATGCTGTCTTGTCAGTAGAGCATCTCAAGGGACTGGGTCTCTCACTTCCACAGGGGAAATATCGTGAGATTTCCCAGAATTCTCAGAGAAAGTCATGCCCTCACAGAGGTCTCATTGGCTATCTCCAGATGGACAGATTAGATTCCACCACTACACTCTTAATCAAATTGACACCAGAGAATATGACTGCCACAAGTACAAATGTAAAAATATTTGTATGGTAGGTGACCTGCCTTGTATTTATCCTTATAAAAATATTTGTATGATATGTGAACCACCACTGTGACAAGGAAAATGAAATTGTGATCTCTGGTGGTGTAGTGATTATGGGTTACACTGCGCTCCACACAGTAGGCAATTCAAAGCCCACAGGGGGTCGATATGACTCAGTGACAGCTGAATGGCAGTGAGTTTGGGGGTTTTGAATGGGGAAGAATGTAGTGCACTAGAAGGTCAAGTCAGGGCCTATTTATCAAAAGAAGTTGAAATGGATGCTAGACAGGCAAAGTTCCATATATCCACCACATTTGGCATGCTACTTAATCGTTGTAAACTTTAACTTTCTCATCTCTAAAATAAGGATCTGCTTTATAGTGTTGTTGTGAAAGGGGTCAGTAAAACAACGCAGACAGTGCTTCGTGTAGTGCCTGATGGATAATGGTATTGGCATTGTTTAAAATAAATGATCTTGTTAGTATCATGGTCACATTATTATGAAATATGCTACTTAGAGGAAAATAGAGGTATTTTACACATTTTAGGGATTATTGATAATTTAGGTGATTATTGTTTGTTTGTTTTTTTCATTCCTAAATTTTTTCTCCTTTTAAATGCTTGCTTGAATTCCAAATTGCTACCATGAACACTGGGGAGAACCAATAAATATCAGCACACCCCCTACAAGGTCCTGTTCCGTGTACATGAAGGCAACACAAGAAAGCGAGGGCCTGCCTGTGGGCCACCTAACTGCGGTTCTCCTTTCTCCTGCGGCTGCATGCAGCAACACTCTGTCCAGAGATGAGAGGTGACAGTTTCTTGCTGCATGGACCTGCATTTTGGGATCACACATCATGCAGGCTGGTGTGCTTCTTCTGTGTGGATTTAGTCAACTCCTTTCTTAGATGGCTACTTGTTTGAGTATAAGCCTTTGACCTCAGACCTTATCCCAATCAATAGCGAGGCACCCCCTGCTTTTTTCACCACACTTTGCTGTAGCACCTCTTCAGTAATCACTCCAGGCAGGCAGGAATTGAGCAGGCCTATGCTGTAAGCACTAACTGTTCTTGGATTGGGACTAGAATGAAGTGGGAGCCCAGAAGCCATCTGCTTGACCATGCGTTATCAGCAACTCTAGCTTACTTCAGCACTTTCATTATCATTTTATGACCAAGATAAAAACCTTATCAATCATCCCTCTGCGGTATAAAGTGATTCCATTGATAACATCAATAATTTATCCAGTAGCTCAGAATTCAAGGTACTGTTGAGAAGAGTAGGTTATAAGAGGATAGTCCAACTGTGTACTGCAATTGGTACACACAGAATTGGTGGTTGGTATACATGAATTTGACTAGTAGCAATAACTGGCCTTCCTTATAGGTGTGTACATATTATCACATAGTACATTGTACCTCAAGACAATGTTGAAATATTCCTTTTGGTGAAAAAATGCATCGCCATTCTTCTTGAATTGGTCATTCCAGTTATATGACTAATTCAAAATGTCAATATCAGTACATTTTAGTTTACTAATACCTATGAAATAGATTTTTGGTCTGGTGTAGTGGTTGTGCACGGGACTGCGGCCCACTGGGATGGAGGTTCAATTCCAGCAGTGGGTCCACAGGAGCAAATGTTGGGCCTCCTACTCCCACCGCCAGAGGGCAGTGATGCCCCAAAACAAAACAAAACAAAACAAAAAACCAACCAAACAAAAAAGAAATAGATTTTTATGCATTCCCTTTAATTTTTGATGACTTCCAGTTTTCCTAGATTCATACTTGATGCATTCAACACCTTGTTATCAATGGATGTTGGCAATGATTTCTTCTCCTAGTGAATCATGCCCATCAGTAAAAGAAAGTTCCATCCACATCATTAACGTCAACTCCAATTTGAGGAGGCTGCTCTTCTACAGTCATATTTTGAGTGTTTTCCAGCTTGAGGGCCCTATCTTCTAGCACATTATTGCTCTGCTGCTATTTGGTGGCTTTTTTTTGGGGGGGGGGGGAATGTCATGTCTTTTGGGGGGATGTCAAGGTTTTCAGTGGCTAATTTTTTAGAAATGAGGCACCTCTTCCTTCGTACTAGACTGTTTTTAATCTGGAAGTTCTTCTGAGATTTGTTCACCATCAGTGACATAGCTGGTATTGGAATGACTGAATGTGTAGCTATCAACAGAACAGCAACATCCAAGCCACCACAGTAGGAGACACTGACAGACAAGTGTAGATGACTTCCTGTAGCACCATTTTTTCTTCTTTCTGGTTGTCAGAAGTACTCAGGTTAAAAGATTATTTGGTGCTGAGCCCCGGTGGCGTAGTGTTTGTGCGCGGGACAGGGATGGAGGTTTGATTCCAGCTCCACGGAGCAAAGGCTGGGCCTCCTTCTCCCACCACCTGAGGGCAGTGATGCCCCCCCCCCAAAAAAAAAAAAAAACCCCAAAAGATTATTTGGTGATGCTGAAGTATTTCTAAAAGGCTACAGTGATTCAAAGGCACATATGGTGTTTTTATTCAAGTTTATTCCAACCCTAACTCTCTCATGCAGGAGTCTCCAAAGCAATTTTAGAAGGTGCTGGACAAGATGTGGAAAAAGAATGTTCTGTTCAAGGTAAGATACAATGCTGTGCCTTTTGGGTGTGTGTGTGTGTGTGTGTGTGTGTGTGTGTGTGCGTGTGGAAGACAACATGGTATATTGTAAGGAGGCTGGGAAACCTCTTGGAACTGGGGAAACACCACCCAGACTACCCTTAAAATCACACATTTTACTAAAAATTCCCATCATACATAAAGAGAAACAACAAGTAGCACTAACCATTTTTGAATGTGAAGTTATATAAGGAAAGTTCATTAAAGATGGTACTTTTACAGTCTCTTTTCTTTTTTAAAAAATCATTTTATCGAGGTTGATACAACTCTTATGACAATCCATACATACATACATTGCACACAAAGCACATTTGCATATTTCTTGCCATCATCATTCTCCAAACATTTTCTTACCACTTAAGCGCTTGGTATCAGCTCCTCATTTTTTCCCTCCCTCCTCACTCCCTTCTCCCTCATGCACCCATGATAATTGGTAAATTATTATTATTTTGTTAGTGTTTCTTTTCATATAAAATGTTTTGTTAGTCAACTTAAACATCTTGCTTTGTGAACAAAAAAGGGAATCATCATCTAATTCTGCTTCTCCTTGTCCTCTGTTTTCCAGCTCAGCAGGGCAACAATGAGTATCTAATTACCAAAGGTGGACTACTGAAGTGCAAGAATATTATCCATGTCATTGGAGGAAATGATGTCAAAAGCTCCATGACTCGTATCTTGCAAGAGTGTGAGAAAATGAATCATGCATCCATTTGCCTCCCAGCCATTGGAACAGGTTTGTGGCCTCTGATAACAAGGCTCAGTCCTCAGGCATTCACTTTCCATTTGATCTGCTGTTAACTTTTCATGGGACTAATGATAAATGTGAGTGAAAACACCTTCCCCACTCCAAGGCAGCTCTTGAAATAATGAGCAAAGCCTGTTTAAGAAAAGAGGGAAAGGCTGAGCCCCGGTGGTGTAGTGGTTGTGCGAGGGACTGTGGTCCACTGGGATGGAGGTTCAATTCCAGCTCCACAGAGCAAAGGCTGGGCTTCCTACTCCCACCACCTGAGGGCAGTGATGCCAAAAAAAAAAAAACCCAAAAAAAGAAAGAAAAGAGGGAAAATGGCAACTGATGAGAGTGATGGTTGGTATTTCTGAGATCACAAGGAAGAAAGTGAGGAGAGGGGAAGGAAGGATGGGGAGAGAAGGAAAGGATTGGTCATGCCATATTCTCTTTCATGTTTCTCTGTGTCTTTTAAAATTTTTTTAGTATGAATCTCTTTTCTTCCTTTAACTGTTATTTGTTTTTAATTAAAAAACAATTTTTGGTGAATCCAGTGAAAGTTTACAGAACAGATCATAGTTTGTTTTTTTAATCATTTTATTGGAGGCTCATAATACTCATCACAATCCATACATCAATCCATTGTGTCAAGCACATTTGTACCATTGTTGCCATCATCATTGTCAAAACATTTGCTTTCTCCTTGAACCCTTGGTATCAACTCCTCATTCCATGCCCACTCCTTCCCACCCTTTCATAGTTTCACATTCAGCAATTCTTTTGACTCATTCATTCCAATCCTTTCAGTGTATTCATTCCACTGTCTTCCTGTTTCCATCCATCTGTCTCTCTTTATCCTCTGGACTTTGTCATTGAGTAAAAATTACCTTTTGATCTTAAATGGCTGATTGTGTATCACAGAGGTGAGTTTAGTTCCAGATCTTAGCAGTGACTAAGGGCCATAGTCTTAGAGTCTTACTAATCTTTATCAAATCAGTAGGTTCGGTCTTGTAGGATTTTGAGTTTCGTTCTCTTTTTCTCCCACTCTGTTCCGGACCTTCCATTGTGATCCTTTTCAGAGCAGTTGGTTTGGGCAGCCAGGCACTATCTAGTCCTTCCGGTCTCAGCGTTGTGGAGCCTGATGGGATGTTTGTGTGGTCCATTAGAACCTTAGACTAATTGCTTCCCAGTGTCTTTCAATTTCCCTGATTCTTCTTTCTCCTGTGTGGCAGTTCAAGAGCTCTTAAGACCCCAATCAGTACTCACCAAAGATTGCCCTTTTGAATTATGTTTGTGGTCCCCAAGACCAGTGACTCTGAACCTGTGGGTCGCAACCCCTGTGACATGCAAGAGTGTGAGGGTTGAATGACCTTTTGGGGGTTGAGTGATCTTTTTGCAGGCATTGGTCAATTCATAACAGTTGCGAAATGACAGTTATGAAGTAGTAACGAAAATATTATTATGTTTGGGGGGTCAACACGACATGGGGAACAGTATGAAAGGGTCACAGGATTAAGAAGGGTGAGAATCGCTGCCCTAGACCCAGCAAGGTGTTTAGCTATGTCTAAGAAGTTTTTCACTTTGGTCTTTTCTTTCCCTTCTTTTTTTTTTTTGGCTATGTTTTAAATAATCTGTAGCTTGTTTCATGAATAATCTTCTTGATGTCATCGTATAGCTCATCAGGAACTGTTTTCATTTTCTTCAGCTCCCATTTGAGCAATTGATGGTCTGTTCTACAGTTGGCCCGGGCTTGAGTTTTAGCTGCTGAGACTGAGCTTCTCCGTCATCTCTCTGATAGATGTAGTCAATGTGATTTCTGAAGAAGCCCACAGGTACAGTTGTAGAGTAGCTATGGCAAATAGAAAAATGACTAAATCAAGGAGCGGAACAGAAAATTTCAAAGGGCGCCTCAGGAACTCAAAATAAAAGATTTTAACGAAAGATGCAAGGACATAGAATTAGAAAAACAAAAAGGAGCCTGAGCCCTGGTGGCAGTGGTTGTGTGCAGGACTGTGGGCCACAGGGTTGATGGTTCAAATCCAGCAGTAGCTCTCCAGAAGCAAGGCTGGACTTCCTACTCCCACTGGGGCAGTGATATCAAAAGAAAGAAAGAAAGAAAGAAAGAGAGAAAGAAAGAAAGAAAAGGAATGATTATGCTCAGTATTTCTTAAACTGAGAGAACTAGAGAACAATTTAAACCTCAAGTTGTACTATCCAAAGATTCTATGGTCAGAATAATGAATGATGCAGGAAGCATCAAAAGAAGAGGGAAAGAGTACAGTGTCATTGTACCCAAAAAAGAACAACTGCATTTCAGGAGGCAGTAAATAAGCAAGAACCAATGATGCTGAAGAAGCTCAAGCTGCAGTGAAAGCATCAGTCAGATACAAGGCTTCATGAATTGATGAACTACCACCTGAAGTGTTTCAAGAAGCTGATGAAGCACTGAAAGCACTCACTCGTCTATGCTAGGAAAATTGGAAGACAGCGACTCGGCCAACTATCTGGAAGAGAACCATATTTGTACCCATTCCAGAGAACGATGCCCCAACAGATTGCTCAAATGAGAGAAAAATCAAAATTTTGCTGAAATCATTCAAGGACGGTTGCAGCAGTACATTGTCAGGAACTACAGCAGATTGAGTCCTTCATTTCCCTCCTCTCTTTCTCTGTGGAGCACGGTTTCCCCTCATCGAGTCAGCGTTAACTCCTCTCTGGGGAGGTGTCCATCAACACTTCTCTCCTGTTACCTCTCCCCCTCAGCAGTCTGCTGGATCAGCCGACCACCTTCACGGGTCTTTTTCTGGAACTGTATAATGATTGTGGGATTTTGTTTAATAGATGTGAGCATGGTGCTTTGGTTTTTCTTTAATATGGAGGTTGTATTTGAACTGCTGACCCAGGAACCACAATCTATACACATTGAATAAGATTTCCTTCTTGGTCTCACATGCATCCTCAGCGCACTGCTGTGAGGGGTCTGTGGAGACATATACTTTCAGATTTCAATAGAATAGAGCTGACAGGTCCTGGCGAGAGAGCACTTAACAC
>PVJH01020624.1:0-40323 GCA_004026705.1 Nesogale talazaci | reverse complement strand
TGTGTGGATTGTGATCAGAGTTGTACGTGCCCCCGATAAAATGATTTAATAAAATCAAAGAATAAAAGCCTAGAGAGAGCTGAGACACATCCTGAGTTCTAGTTCTAATCCTGCCACTACCCGGTAAAGACACGGTCCACGAGACCTTCAGTGGACAGTAGGATGGACAAAGACCCCAGCTTTTCCTCCGTCAGTGAACAGCTATGGACGAAGGGCAGGCATGGCTCTAGGGGCTCACGCGATCTCTGCAGGGGACTTACTCAGCCATCATCTCTTCACATTTCTCTCGGTGACATGGGTCAGACGCCCTGGCAACACGGTCAGGTGCGTGTTGGACTGCTAACCACGCGGTCGGCTTCGAACCCACGAGTCACTCCCCCAGAGAAAGACGAGACTATCAGCCCCTAAATACGTGCTGCCCTGGAAGCCCCACCTGCTTGCTGTGAGTTAGAGTTCACTAGATGGCAGTAGGTTGCGCTACGGTTTGATGTTCTCTTAGCAATAAATCTATGTCAAAAGGTTTCTTCGTTCCAGCCCCCACATCTTTTAAAAAAAAAAATCATTTTATTGGGCTCATACAACTCCCATCACAATCAACACACACGTCAATTTTATGCAGACCACATTTGTACACCTGTTGTCATCATCACCCCCAAAACATCCTCCCTCCACTTAGGCCCCCAGTACCAGCTCCCCATATTTCCCTTCCTCTCACTCCCCATCCCCCATAAACCCTTAATAATTTAAACATTGTTATTTTTCATACCATACTCAGTCCAATGTGTCCCTTCACTCACTTCCCCGCTATCCGTACTCCAGAGAGATATGTAGATCCCTGCAATTGAGTACCACATCTCTTTTTTTAAATCATTTTTTAGGGGCTCTTACAGTTCTTATCACAATCCATCCATCCATCCATCCATCGTGTCAAGGACATTTGTACCTATGTTGCCACTATCATTTTCACAGCATTTTTCTCTACTTCAGCCCTTGATATCAGTTCCCTCCCTTCCCCACCCTCCCTCCCTCATAAACCCTTGATAATTTATATATGTGTGTGTTCATCTTATACCAACTGCTGCTGTCTCCCTTCACTCACTTCTCCTGCAAGGGGCGGGGGGGGGTGGGGGGGGCTGTCATACAATGATCATTAAGATCGGCTTCCCCTTTCTCTGCCCACCTTCTCCCTGCCCCCCTGATATTGTTACTCTCATTATCGGTCCTGAGAGCTTTATCTGCCCTGGATTCCCTGTGTTTCAAGCTCTTCTCTGTACCTGTGTAGCGGCTCTGGTCTAACTGGGTTTTTAAGGTACAATTAGGTTCATGACAGTGGGGTGGGGTGGAGAAAGCACGAAAGAAATAGAGCAGAAAAGATCATTTATAAATTATCAAGGGTTCACGAGGGAGGGGGTTGGGAGGGGAAAAATAAGGAGTTGATATCAAGGCATCAAGTAGAAAGAAAATATTTTGAGAATGATGATGGCAACAAATGTACTTGACACAATGAATGTATCAATTGTGATAAAAAGCCGAAGGAGCTCCCAATAAAATGATTTTTTTGGGGGGGTCGCATCACTGCTCTCCGGTGGTGGGAGTAGGAGGCCCAGCCCCACTGCTGGAATTGAACCTCCATCCCAGTGGGCCGCAGTCCCGCGCACAACCACTATGCCACCGGGGCTCAGCCCCAATAAAATGATTTTTTAAGGTGGGGAGATCTAGAGGAAAGCTGTATGTTTTATAGGTGTTATACAGCACCCTGACTGGCTCCTCTCTTCCTTGTGTCCCTTCTGTGAGGGGATGTCCAGTTGTCTACAAATGGCTTTGGGTCTCCACGCCGCCCTCTCCCTCATTCATATCGATTTGATTTTTTGTTCTGGGTCTTTGATGCCTGCTATCTGCTCCCATTGACACTTCCTGATCACACACCAGCCCCACACCTTAGACCCTTTTTATCTCACTTCTGCATCATTCCTTGGAGGTAAAGTCTTCAGTCCTGTCTTCCCATTCAATAACTTGCTTCCGCTATGATGAATCTACTATTTAACGCATTCCATTTTGTTTTTAATTTTTTCCCAATGATTTTATTGGGGGCTCTTACAGCTCTATAACATTCATTTGATACATCATTTGTATCAAACATATTTGTACATGTTACCATCTTCATTTCCAAATATTTTCTACTTCAGCCCTTGGTATAAATTACTCCTCCCCCTTTTTTATAAATCATTTTATTGGGGGCTCATACAATGCCCATCACGATCAATACACACGTCAATTGGATACAGACCACATTTGCACACTTGTTGCCATCATCACTCTCAAGTTTTCAATTTTGACAGCTGTATTTTTCATTTGTTATTTTTGAACCTCTGTATTGTTCCCTGACAATTATGATCATCTCTTATTTCTTGCTCCATATTTCCCCCAAAGGAACAGAAGGAGTTTATTTTCTAGCTTAAGCTAGGGTCGGGCCCACACCACTACTCAGCACAGTAGTTTCCCGTAGCCTCGACCTCTTGCTCCATTTTTAAATGACCTTATTACATACTTTAATAGTTTATGGGGGGGGGTGGGGTTTGAGGGGGAGGGAAGGAAAAAATGAGGAGCCAATGCCAAGGGCTTAGAAAGAAAGCAAATCGGGCTGAGCCCCAGTGGCATTAGTGGTTGAGTGCGGGATTGCAGTCCGCGGGCTTGGTGGTTCAAATCCAGTGGCGGCTCTCAGGAGCAGTGCTGGGTAGCTCCCACGACTACCAGAGGCAGTGATGCCAAAATAAGAAAGAAAACAGAGATTATGAGAATGATGGGTAGCTCCCGCAACTACCAGAGGGCAGTGATGCCAAAATAAGAAAGAAAGCAGAGGTTATGAGAATGACGAGGGCAGTGGATGTACAGATGTGCTTGACACACAATGGACTTATGTATGGAATGTGATGAGTTGTATGAGTCCTCGATAAGAGAATTTTTTGAAAGAATAAAGTTTATAGTTTTATTGCTTCAAAAATAGTTTATGCGTAACTATTTTACACTTCTGTAGGTTTTCGGGGCACACATCTCTGATTCGTTGCTGATTCTCATTCCTTTTCATGATGTCTGGACATTTTTTGGTTGCTGGGAGTACATATTTGTTTGAAATTCATGTGTGAGAAATCTGAGGACTATAATAACTTTACCCCTGAGATGATTTACATTCAACTCCGCCAAGAATGGAAAAAACAAAGACAATTTGTGGGCATAGGGTAGATTCTGATCCATGGTGCCCCTATCTCATCATGATCCAATAGGACAGCGTAGAACTGCCATTTAGGGTGTCCAGGACTGGAATCTTTAGGGAGAGGCCTGCCACATCTTTCCAGCACCAGTCTGTTGGTTAGCAGCTGACCACTCAAGGACAATGCCACCTGGGTTCCTCTCTACCAAGAGCAGAGGCGATCGCTGTCCTGAGAAAAACCAATGTTTCTGGGTCCTGGATGAACGAATGCAGGAGTCTCCAGCCTGGCTTCCCTACTTGGAGGCAGACAATGAGCTTCATTTCTTGGTCCAGAACTAATACCAGGATTTGTGTGTAGGGACCCTCGCTACCTTCCAGTTTAGTGACAGACATTGCTTCTAGCTCCAGCTTCAACCTGCAAGGTTTTCTTTGCTTGTTTAACCTTGAAGGTTTTCCTTACTTTCCAGGGGTCCTGGCAGTGCAACCTATGGCTATAATCACTGATGCAGCATCTGATGCGATCCTGGCAGTTGGTTCTTTACAAGGACCAACAATAAAGGACCGTTCTTCCCCCTTGCCTTCCTGTCTAATGCAATGTTCTAAAGTATAAAAGGATGCTTCCAACGTATGTTTCCTGTCGTCTATCAAAAATCTGGTTTTTCTATGGTGGAAGAGTTGTAATTTTTTTTTAATATCTGATCCAGAAACACATATATCTGCCATGATCCTGTATAAGAAATTTAGAACCTCAGTGTTTATATATTTCCAGCAAAAGAGGACTTAATGCAAGGGATTTTGTATTTAGAAAATGAGTGGCAGGGCTAGAAGAGGAGCAAAGCTTGCCATCCTGAGCGATGGGGGTGGATTATACTAATTCTCTGCATTGGAATATGTACTGGCTCCCACAAAATTAGCAAGCACAGCAAGAACAGCCAGAGAGATTTGGGGTCATATAAGATTTCAGTTACTTGGGCCAGACCAGGGGCGATGGGACAGGGAAGGCTTATGGATCTAATCTTAAGCATGAAACAGATGCTGCTGCTTCCTGGTTCCTCCACCATCACAGTCACTTGGCTTTCCCTGGTACCCCGGGGTTGTTGGCCCAGTTGGGAGGATTTTTGTTTTCTGTGTGTTGAAGTGTAATCTATACTGAACGCTGAAGCTTTGTTGTTGGTGTTGTTAATCTGTATTAGTATGTGCTGAAGGTTCTCTTCCTTTTCAGCAAGCAGGATGGTGTCATCTACATATTGCAGGTTAAGACGTTGTCCTACAGCCAACACGTGGTGCCACATCCTTCTTCAGATGGCCCAGGTTCTGGCCTCATCGGCCAGCATACAGCTTGCATCAGTCTGGTGAAAGGGTGCCTCGTAGACTCCTCTCTCTGGATTCGAAACCCCCCAGCAGCTGTCTGCTCTACCAGAAAGACTGCCTCTTGTTCAGGTTCTGCAGGAGCCCGGTGAGGTGTTCTGGAATTCCCTTTCTTCACAATGGCATCCACAGCCGGTTCTGGTTCTCACAGTCAAGGTGTTGGTAGACCACGGGCTCTCTGGGACTGGAGGCAGGTGAGTGGCTCGATGACGTTAGCAGAAATGAGGAGATTTCTGCATCCATTAGGGTTCTTGGTTGTAAAAATGAAAATAGAGAATGAACCCTAAGTTGAGCAAAAAGAATATTAAAAGGCTTGTTTGGGAGGACTGCTGGGAAGGCTGGAGAATTAGGCTCAGAGACAAGTAGCTAGGAGCAGCTCCCCAAAGAGGAAGGAAAGAAAACAGACTTGTTCAGGGGAAGAAACCCCACCAGGCTGCCATCCCCAGGGCCACCAGTGAGAGGTTTCTGTGGACCCTGCTTTTTTCTCCCCTTACCTCCCCCCCTGCTCCCTCAGTCTGAAAGGGACACAGGAACAGCAATATTCTTGCATATGTCACTCCTGGAGTGAAGAGTGAGCTGTGCCTTCACTGAGACCCTTGAAGGAAGGTCCCCTTCCTCCTCCCGCCCACCCCCCCCCACACACACACCACACACACATGGAAGGGTGTCAAACACTGGTGGCCAAAAAGAATGAGGAGATACTGAGGAAAAGATCTCTGGTGCCAAAAAGGTCCCAAAGCACCTTTTTGGGTGTTTTGAAGGCCTGGAATGATCCAAGAGCTCAGGATGGATAACTGGAGGCCCCCTGTGAGGCTGCAGTTGAGGTAAAAAATGCCTCAAGCAGGGCGCATTTATAAGGTGCTTTGTCCTACCCTCAATCCAGATGTGTTGGTGTCACTTTGAAAACCAGCTCTGTTCATGTAAGAAGAAGCCGAAAACTAGGTTCTGCCCCAAATAGACACTCCCTCAATGCAGACTGGAGGTGACAAGGTAGCATTGCCCCTGGGAGTTTCTGAGACTGTAACTGTTCATGACGTGGAAAGCGCTGTCTTTCTCCGGAGCAGAGGCTGATGGCTTCGAATTGCCAACCTTATGAATCCCAGCCCAACTCCTAACACTTATGCCTGCAGGGCTCCCTGCCCTAGAGAGAGAGATTTCCCAATCCATGCTTCCCATCTTCTGCTTTAGATGTGCTGGTGCAGTCTGACCGTGAGTCAAGCTTGACCAGCTTTGCTGAAAAACACTCCAAGATACAATTGTTGGTGAATAAAAGTGCCATTTCTACTTGTTCTTGAATGTGGAGGTCCTTTCAAAATGAATATCTCTTTATAGTATTTCTTGTGCCACCCCCTTTTCTCCCCCAACCACCTAGGCCCTCATGGTCATTTCTTAAAAGGACCTCAAAGGGCTCTTCCCACAGCCACCTGAGATGGCTTGCCAAAATGGTTCGCTACCCACCTGACGCAGAAAACTGTACACAATCATGAAAATCAAGCAGTTCAAATCTTTGGGTCCATTTTAAGTACACCTGTGAAACGACCCAGGTCCTAGGAGTATGCTTAGCCAAAAAGCCACGAAGTATTTGAAAGATGTCACTTTGCAGAAACCATGCATGCCATCCTGACATTACAACAGTGGAGTTGGCATGTGTAACAGGGCCAAACAGAGGGTTTGGAGCGGTAGAGGTTCAGTGGGCCCCAAAGAGTGCAGAACTTGTGTCCTACATGCTTAGGGGTGCAGACTTAGGGGTTTCGATGTGGAGTGTCTGGTCACTGAGCACCTCCAGAGAAACAAAGCCCTCAATATGTCCCAGCAGACTTTCAGAGCTCATGGCCAGATTAATCCATACATGAGCTACCCCTAGCACATTGAAATGATCCTTCTTGATCAAATTGTTCCTAAACCCAAGAACAAGATCTCCCCAAAAGAAACTGAAAAAGCAAAAAAATGTATGAGTTGGGAGTAAATTAAGCTTAAAATAAAAAGCTAAGAAAAATAAAAGCAAAATAAAGATCAAGCGGAATCTCGTCCCCTCGATAACTGAGAGACACACACAGCCTGAGGAACGGCACTCCTCAAGCAGCAGCACCAGCTAATGAGGACACTCTTCAAAGCAACTCCGTTTGACCTGCAAGCCTTTTTGCCCAGCCTGGTCAGTGCTTGCCCACCTGCATTCTTCACCCCAGCTCCCACCCCAGTTCCCTGTTTCCTGTGTGGCCTACGTCTTAGTGTCAGAATTCCAGTTACCATCTTTAAAGCTGGAATGCCCGCAAGAGATGGTTGTTTTCAACCTCCCCTTGTCTTATAGATGGGTCACATAGCTCATAACTGCCAGAGCAAAACTTATTTGAGGTGTCCAGAATTTCAAATCAGATGTTTCTGAAAGGGAGACACGACCCCCCTTTCTCCACAAAAGCAACCAATATCTAACTTCAGCAAGAACTGCAACAACCAGGTTCTTACTGGATTTGTTTTCAGTTTCTTCAGCTTCAGTATGAACTTGCATATGTGCAACTGACGAGCTGTTCCACAGTCAGCCCCTGGCCTGGTTTCGGCTGATAATGAAATTCTCCATTGAACGCATTTAGCTATGAGGTGATCTCCAGCTTTGTTTTTATCACCAAGGTCCTAGTTTCCTACGACTGTTCCTTCCTCTTTGTTTCCAACTTTGCATTCCAACCACCAATAATTATCAATGCATCTTGAGTGCATGTTTGATCAATTTCAGACTGAAGGCCACTGATAAAACTGTTCAATTTCTGCATCACTAGCTTTAAGGGAAATTTGAACAACAGTAATTATTGGCTTAATTTCCATGTATTAAGATAAATATTGTCCTATAATACTGAGGATCATACTTCAAGATAGATCTTGAAATGTTTTGGATCCTGAAATGTTTGGACCACCTTTTGAATTTTTCATTTCTGGCATAGTGAACCATAAGATTTTCTGACTGAAAAAGATCAAACTAGTTTATTCCAGCTCACTCAAGCCAAGGATATTGATCTTTATGCATTCCATTTTTTTATAGCTTCTAATTTTCCCAGCTCCTTACTATGTATGTTTCAAGTTCCAAGTACTAATAGATGTTTGCATCTTTTTCACTCATTTTGAGCTTAAGTCTCAAATCCACCAATGAGGGTCCCAAGGTTCATCCTTATGGTCTACCTTGCTCTGCGAAGGCAGCTCTTCCTCTGGACGGGCTCATCTCCTGGCACTCTCTCCTTCAGTGTCTGCTGCTACTCACAGGTTTTCAGTGGCTCGTTCCTCTGAAGTGAACTGCCTAGTCCTCCTTCCGTACGCTGTTCTTCGTCTGGAAGTTCTGCTGGGACTTGTTCACATGGGAGAACCTGCTGGTATTTGACATGCCAGTGACCTAGCTTCTCACCATCACAGTAAGGTCCAATCCACCACAATAGAATAAAGTGACAGACGAGGGATACACGGTGTGAAGGGCCTACAGCTGTGGTCAGTCATGTGTCTGGTCAGTGCACATGCCGGGAAGTGTTGGTGTCTGTCACGCAGACATTCTGATGGTGCCCTGGCGACTGGCTGGAACATGCTGGGATTCATCACTGGCTTGAGGCTCAGCTGGTGTTACTGTGATTCCCTTTCACCTGGGTGCTTCTTATCTTGAGTCTATCCCACCTGGATGTAAAGAACATCTTGAGAACAGATTCAAGGCATTGAACGCTAAGGACAGATGGCCCGAGGAGCTGTGCAATGACATCAAGAACATCATCCACGAAGAACGCAGAAGGCCATTACAAAGAAAAGCAAAGATCAAAGTGGATGTCAAGAAGACTGAAACTTATGCTTCATCATAGCTTAGGCAAATGGAAAAATTATGATGTACAAGAAGCAAACAGAACACATCAAAGGGTGGGGAGAGAAGACAAAGTAAAACATCATGAAATGTGTGACCTAGAGTCAAAAAACAAAAAGGAAGAATATGCTCAGCATAGCTTACACGGAAAGGACTGAATAAAAAGTTCAAGCCCTGAGTTGTAATAGTGAAATATCCTATGGGCAAAATATTAAACAATGCAGGAAAAGGATGAAAACAGTTACTGTACTGCTGAGCCCCGGTGGCGTAGTGGATGACTGAGGCCCACTGGCTTGGAGGTTTAAATCCAGCAACAGCTCTCTAGGAGCAAGGCCTCTCACTCCCACCAGAGGGCAGTGATGCCCCCCCCAAAAAAAGAAAAGAAAATAGTTACTGTACCAAAAGGAACTATTCAACATGCAACCATTTCAAGAGACAGCATAGGAGCAAGAGCCACCGGTACTGAAGGAAGAAAAATCTAAACTGTACTAAAGGTGTTAGCTAAAACAAGGTTCCAGGAATTGTTGGAATACCAATTGAAATGTTTCAACAGGGGCTGAGCCCCGGTGGCATAGTGGTTGTGCACGGGACTGTGGCCCACTGGGACGGAGGTTCAATTCCAGCTCCACAGGAGCAAAGGATGAGCCTTCTACTCCCACCACCAGGGCAGTGATGCCCTAAAAAAAAAAAAATGTTTCAACAAGCAGAGGAAGCACTGGAAGCACTTACTTATCTATACCAGAAGACAGCTACCTGGACAGCTGACTGGAAGCAATCCATATCTGTACCCATTCCAAAGAAAGGTGACCCAATAGAAGGCTCAAATTATACAGCTTCGTTGATATCACATGCAAGTAAAATTTTGCTGACGATCATCCAACACTTGCAGCAACACAGTGACAGGTAGCGGCCATTGGTTCGTTAAGGCTGGATTCTCAGAAGAGGATATGGAACAAGCGATATCATTGCCGATGTCAGGTAGATATTGCCTAAAAGCATAGAACGTTACACAGATGCTTACTTGTATCTCATTAGCTACGCAAAAGCACGGGATTATGTGGATCCTGACAACCGATGGCTAGCCTCGAGAAGAACAGGAATTCCAGAACACTTCATTGTGCTTTTGTGGATCAAGAGTCAGTTGGGTGAACATAACACAACTGAATACCGCAAGGGCAGCAGGGTTGTATCCTCTCACCAGCAAATAATCAGAAGCTAACCGATGTGAACAAAGAAAGCGGCATCGGAACTGGACGAGAGCTTATCAAACTGCAATATGCAGATGGCACAACTTTGCTTGCTTGAAAGGCGGTGAGCGGGGAAACTTGAAGCACTTGTTAATGAAGATGAAGGATTGTAGCCTTCACTATGGGTTATAATTCAATGTGAGAAAACCAAAATCCTCACAACTGGACCAATGGGCAACATCATGATAAACTGAGAAAAGACTGGAGCTGGTAAGGATTTCATCTTGTTTGGAACCCCAATCATGGAAGCAGCAGTCAAGAGTTCAAAAGGCAGATGGCACTGGGAAAATCTGATACACAAGACCTCTTCAAAGTGTTGAAAAGCAAGCATGTTGCTTTGTGGACTAAGGAACATTTTCCCTGAGCCATGAGAGTTTTAATTGCGTCATATGCGTGTGAAAAAGCATCAGTGCGTTTCAAGTACGGTGCTGGCAAAGACCATTGACGGTGCTGTTGACTACCAAAAGAACCAACCAATGTGTTCTAGGGAAAGCACATTTTGAATATTCTTTAGAAGCGAAGATGGCAAGACTTCTTCTCATAGACTTTGGACATGTTAACAGGAGAGCCCAGTTCCTGAAGGAGGACATTATGTTTGTTAAAGAGACAGTGGAAAAGTGGAAGCCCGTTGACAAGATGGCACAGGGGCAACAAAGACGGGCTCAAGCATTACAACTCTCATGAGGCTGGCGCAGGACCAGGCCATGTTTCATCCTGTTGTGCAAATGGCTGCTAATGAATGGAACTGATTTGACAGCCTAACAACCATGATAGGCTCCTTACAGACTGTGGCAAGTCCTAATTGCCACATTGGACTAGTATGGTGATGAGCAAGCTACCCACCAGCCTAGTAAAACAAGCTAGGATACTGTAGGACCAATTCATGCCCTTGGGTTGACTTAAAGGGGCCCTCTTAGTAAAGGGAGCTGTACTGGGAAAGGCAGAGGGGAGGGCTCACAGATGTTCTCCTCCCAGCCCGAGCTCACAGAGAGGCTGAACCTGAAAATAACTGGGTCCAGGAGGAGGAAGGTACACAAAGAAAATGGAGCAAGCAAGAGGTTAGGAACCAGGAGCAAGTCTCCTGCTCACTATCTGCTCAACACATGAGGAGGAGATGCCACTGAGAGCCAGAGGCCTGCCACTGTCCGGCTTTCAAGGATGGCTTAACCTCTAAGGCTGAGAGGTAAGAGGGTAATCAGGATGCTTCCAACATCATACAAATCAAGGGAAGAGGGTCTTCAAGAAGGAAGTGGTGAGTGGTATAAAATGCTTCAGAAATGTCAACAGCTGAGAACTGAAATGCCTTCATTCCATTTATCTATTGGGCAGTCACTCATGACTTTTATGAAAAAACTACAGAGGGCTCCTGAAGAACAAGTGAGGGAGATTCCTTGATAAAAGAAGCATGGCCATAGGAGCAGAGATCCCAACTCATCTGCAGACAATGCGACATCCTGTCACAGAAGGGTCACAAGGGATTAATCAACCAGGACGCAGTAAAGCACCAATGGGACAAACAATATTCCCCTGGGTCTTTGAAGCTTCCTTACTCTCCACTGTGACCCCAGCCCTGCCTTTTAGTGCTGGCTAGACCCGGGCATGTGCACAGGTACAGATAAGAGCTTCGGGAAACGCAGAGTGGGAGGAAGGGGAAAGACAAGCTGATACCAAGGGCTCAAATAGCAAGTAAATGTTTAGAAAATGTTGGCAACAAATGCATAAATGTGCTTGATACAATTGATGTATGGATTGTTACACAAGCTGTAAGAGCCTCCAATAAAATTGTCTTTCTTTTAAAAAAAAGTAACTTGGCCAATGATGAGTAAATATAAATTGCATCAGACTGCAAGGATGTTTTCTATCTTAATCAGGGGGAGACCTGTACCTGCCTATAGACTGTGTGACACAGGTAACCAGAGGAGAGGGGCACAGGGAGCCAAAGGAGAGGGATGCATGATGGAGCAAAAGTCTTGAGGGAGATAGAAAAGGCTTCATGAAATAGAAGAAGTTCAGAGCAAGAGGAAAGGCGATGAAGAGCGGTACAAATACATGGGAGGCGGAGCAAATGGACAAGGGAATGCTTGCTTTGGGGACCCTGCTGTGAAGTAGGTGAGGCAGCCAGTCATTAGCTCAAAGAAAGAATGAAGAGATTGGATGGAAAAGCTCAGTAACAACAACTAAAGGAACTTCCCATCGATACTTAGTGCTCAACATGGGGTCACCTAGGACTCTGTGATGCTCAACCTAGGAACAGGTAGTAGACCTGGTGCTGAAAATGGAGAACTGAGAGTTTCGACAAAAGTTGGAGGGATAAGGAATGCTCTAATGCTGTAGATTCTGACCGGGCAGATGTAGTAAGACGGGGGGAAGGCTGAAAGACCAAGAGAACAGGAATAGAGCTAAATCATGGAAACCGAGGAAAAGAGGAGGACGACTGTGAAAGCAGCGAGCGAGTGGGCAGTGATGCACAAGAGATGACGGTCCATACGGAGCCAATTCAGTTCAGGATTTCAGAAGAGGAAACTGGAGGTGAGACTATGGACTAAGAGAGGAATAAGAGTAGAAGCTAAAACATGTACAGGATTTAGGTCTTAGGAGCAAGAAATAGGTAAGGAGAGCCACAGTGCAGCAGGTACTGATCCTAGCAGCTGCAATGTAGCAGAGCCTGTGGAAGTGAGGGGAGGCCTGGCGGCTTCTGCTCAGGGAGACGATACCAGCAGCAGACAGGGTTGGCAATCGGTAAAAAAAAAAACAGGGGCAACTTACATATATTTTGTGCAATAGTGCTGCAAGTTCATCTGGCACCAATTTTTGCACTAAAATACGTTTACATAGGGTATTTCTATTCCATGACTTTGTCAAGGTCAAAAGTCTTGATTGACTTCAAAATGGGCAAGTGAGTCAAAAGAAAGATCACTCAGAGTAGCAAAGAGCCAAGAAGATAGTCCCGCCTAGCAGCTTTCTATATACAAAAACAGAACAAAGCAAAACCATGACTCAAAACATTATCACTAACTAGTGGGCCAAGTCGAGGGCAGTGTCATAAGGTAGCCTGAGAAGGGATAGGGTAGTAGACCAGGGCCTTGTAGAGATTGGGGACACCCCTCTCTAACTCAGCTGCCTAAAGAAAGCCTCCCAGCATACTGTGAAGGCAAAGGGGTTATGTTACTTCCCATGGTGTCACCAAGATGCCCTAGCCCAGTCAGATACCCCAGTGTCTCTAAAAGTCAAAGGCACACCATTTCCCAGCCAGTTTCCCAATCTAGTACTAACTAGGACCTACTCTGCTAAGCTCTGGCGACATGACGATAGGGCATATTCAGGTTGATATGGTCAAGTTTTTCTGTTCCACATCTGGAGTCTCCATATGGTCCTGAGAAAGAATCTCAATTAGGTTTGATTTTGTCGCAACTCTTACCTGGCTGCCTAGTACAATGCACCATGAAGCACCATGCACTTGAGGCTGACAGAAATGTGGTTTACACAAAGGTAAGATGGCCAAAGGCAGGAAATCGTGAGGCAAGCAGAGAGAGAACCTTGCCCAGTCAACTGAAAAATGAATAAAAAATTGAAAGAAAACAGAATCTAAACTAGAAAGACATAAGAGCCCAAGACAACAGAGACTTATCCAGCCCTTAAAGATTCAGCTACCCTACACTAGAATACAAATGTGTAAGCGCCCATTTACATGGGAAAGAGGCCGTTTCAATGAATGGTGGCGGGTCCATGGCTCAAGATGCTCTCTCAGCCTGGGAGGAGAAAGTAAACAACATGACAATTCCAACAGAGAGAGATTCCTTCTTCCAATCACAATTTACCTATTAGTACTTTTACAACAGAAACTAAACCACAGCTGAGAGATTAAAGATTATACAAATTAATGGAAAGGGGCTCCATGTTCATGGATTGGGGGACTTTATAATGCTCCAATATCAATACTTTTAAAGTGGTCTGTAGGTTCAACACATTCCTCCTCAAAATTCCAGCAGCTTTCTTTGCAGTAATAAAAACAATATGCACTGGTATGACAACACACACAGATTTGAGGACTAGAATTGAAAGTCCAGAAATAAACCCACACGATCCGTGGTTAAATAATTTTTGATAAAGATATTAAATCCATTCAATAGGAAAACAAGAATCTTGTCAATAAACAGTGTGGGAAAATTGAATTTTCCTATAAGAGCTCCCAATAAAATGATGGGTTTTTTTAAAAAATGGATTTCCACATGCTGAAAAATAAAATAGGCCCCATGCCTCACCTCATACACTGAAGTAAATTCAAAATGAATTCAGGACCCAAATGTGCAACTAAAACCAAACAATTCTTAGAGGAATGAATAAACAGGGGCATCCCTGTCAGGTTTGGTTTTTAATACCAGCCTATTCGATATACTCATGAAAGCACAAACAACAAAGGACAAAGTAAAGGAGAACACATAAAAATTCATCCAAAGCCAACCAAAGGAATTCAAAGACAAGCTACAAACTGAGGAATATCTTTGGAAAAACAAGAATCTATAAGAATCTATAAAAAATATCTATAAAACTTTAACAAAAAGACAAGTAATCCAGTCATAAATTGGGCAAAGGACTGGGGCAGACATTAAAGCAATGAAGACATTCAAACACCAAACATGTGAAAACAATGCTCCGTGTCTTCACTCATCCCAAATCAAAACCCACCACCAGCGAGCGGGTTCTGACTCATAGAAGAACTCCCCCCAGAGCTGACAGACTATAACTCTGTATGGATGCAGACTGACATCTTTCTGCAGCTGAGCAGCTGGTACACTTCGTCCACTGATCAGTTCGTTAGCACTGGGCCACAGGACTCGTTTCAGGAATGTTAGGAGACATGCATCAAAACTACCAGGAAATACCTCTTTCACTAAAAGGGCTATTTTTGTTAATGTGGGCCAGAATGTACGAAAATTGGAATGCTTATCCATTGCTGGTGAGAATGAATGCAAAATGGTACAACCACTATGTTAAACAGTGTGTCATTTCCTGTGTGTCAAAAAAAAAAAACAAACCTTTTTGAACTACCATTTGACCCAGCAATTCCACTCCTGGACATAAAAGCAGAGGCTCAAAGTGCAACTTGCATACCAATATTCATTGTAGCACTATCTGCATTAGCCCAATAATGGACACAAATGTATGCCTGCCAGTGGAGCAGATAAACAAAATGTGGTGTAGACGTACACTATTACTCAGAAAGTAAGAAAAAGGAAGTCTTGATACCCGCTAGAGTTTTCATGGAGCTGGAAGACATCATGCTGGCTAAAACAAGTCAATCACAAAAGGACATTATATGACTCATTCATATAAAAAGACAAGAACAGACACATATATAGAGACTAAAGTTTATTGTTGGGTACCAGGGAGGGAAAGGGAAGAAAGGGAGGTGCTGATGATGGGAAATTGCATTGATTAAGGTTAGAGTTGCACAACCAATTATTGTAATTACTGTCAGTCAGGTGTACACCTATAAAAAGTTAAATTGGCAATAGTGTGATGTAAGTGATTTAAAAACAAAAGAGAGAGAGTAGCTGCTGAGGCTGCTTGTATATCAACAAACACCTCTTGGGATTTGGTTCCTTGGTTAGATTTAGGGCCATGGTTTCGTGGGCATCCCAGCTCGCTGCTTCTGTCCTACCTCCGAGTGCCTTGCGCAGTGGGCCTGGGGTCTGAAACACTTGCGAGTGGCCGTGCTAGGCACTAACGTTCTCCCCATCACCTGGAGCAACAGGAGAGTGGAGAGTGGGAGGAGAACGTGGACTGTGTGGTGAATTGCCTCGTGAATGGTGCCCATTTACCATCACTGACCGTTTTGATCAAAGAGACCGTAGAAGGATCCTGACCAAAAAAAAGAGGTGGCGAACAGAATTAAAACTCCTCATGGGCTCCAGACTTTCTGGAGACATTGAGGCTGGTTGAGCCCCTGAAACTATTGCCCTGAGATAGTCTTTAAACCTTACACCAAAAAAATCCCCTGACATTTTCGGAAAACCAAATAATAGTTTAGCTTAACAGGTTAAAAAAGGGGGACGGTGTTCTTCCTTGAGCACCATGCTCTTTTAAGCACTCTCTATGGGATCAAAGTGACAGCAGCAACTCAACACATTAGACAGGGACTTTAGGGGGCAGTGACTTTATGCTAATGAGGGAAGAAAAACTCAGGAGAGTGGGGAGAGGATGGTGGTACAACTTAAATCATATTATCCATGTCCATACATTGTACATGTAAAACACGCTGAATTTGTTGTATGATATGCTGTGTATATTCTCAACAATAAAATAAATTAGAAGAAAATAACCTTTTTCTTTTTTTGCCCATTAGCAAAGCACCTACAGACAAGAATTTCCATAAACTGCATCTCTTAGCAAAAATAAAGCCATGACCTGAGACTCCCTTGAAATTAGCCATGTTATGGCAGGAACAAGGGGCACTGTGTCTTGGGGCCAGGCCGCAGCAATGCCAAGGTCACAGTTCCACAAGAAACATCAGCATTGGGTCCTACTCCATCAAGCCCCATCTTGGAAAGTGGCCTGACCTTCAGCATCTGCCGGCGTGCCCTTCCTCATGAAGACAGTGCATGGACCATGCAGGTCCTGTTCTCATGGCTTCCTGGCACTCTTCTCTGAGTTCCCGGAAGGACTAAAGTCCTGAAGTTGCTCCAGAGTCATCGAAAGACACTGGCTCCATTGCCTCTCAATTTCGCCCCTCTCCATCCTAGATAGACCCTCCCCGTGAATCCTGTGATCTAGCTCCTGCTGGCCCCTTCAGCCTTCGCCAACCGCCAGCCAAAAAAGAGCTACCAGCAGAGTCTTGGCTTTTTCTAGGCTGTGAACAGCCTGGAGGCAGGCTTGTCCGAGAACCCGCTTCTGCGCTTTGGCTCATGGAGGGATTGAGAAGCAAGATCTCTCCGCCCGAGGAGAGGCACAGCAGAGTGAGTTGATGACGGGTCACTCTCCTTGCCTGGAGAACTCTCGGCCTGCGGCAGAGAGGAACTGTCCCCCAGTTGACCCAACAGAAGTCAGGATGCTGTTAGCATCGGTGACACAGTGGGGAGGCTCTGATGTAGACCCGGTGTGCCGTGAGTCAGCAAATCCGAGCTGTCCTCGCACAGCCCTCGACTCAGTCAAGAAAGACGCCATGCCGTTCAGAGTACTCTCGCGGGGGCGTCAGGATAGGGAGCGTGAGAAACAAATACCCTGAAAACCGTTAGAACCCGAATAGGCACCAATTGAGACCTGTGGTCTCCAGAAGCCTCCATTACCCTGACCATGGTGAGTGCCTCTGTGCCCGCAGGACAGAGGCCAACAGGGACAGTCTTTGGCTGCGTTCGGCCAGGGACCACAGGCCTGCTGTATGTCAGACTCTCCC
This sequence comes from Nesogale talazaci, assembly GCA_004026705.1. Taxonomy (NCBI): domain Eukaryota; kingdom Metazoa; phylum Chordata; class Mammalia; order Afrosoricida; family Tenrecidae; genus Nesogale; species Nesogale talazaci. The sequence continues at coordinate 23,281 of PVJH01020624.1, read as the reverse complement.
TCCCTCTTACTCACTCACAGGCCCCGGGGGGGGGGGGGGGGTAGTCGGGCATCTGTCCTGCTCCTCAGCCCTGGACACCAAGAGGTGAGAAAGGTCTGCTTTCCTCAACAGAAAGAATCCCCCAAAGAAGTCCGGTCCTCCTGAGGCTGACCAGGCTTGGTCTTGTCTACTGGACCCTACCCATCGGATAGTCTTGCACTAGGGAACATCTCCTGCTTTGCTGTTTATTATTAGAATCTTCTCTGTAGTGGATGCATTATGGCTCCCAAGGGAATGTGGTAGGATAAACGGCAAAGAAGAGCACTACACAGCTCGACGAGGAGTGGCCTCACACCCACAACTGGAAGAGAATGAGCTGGAAGGTGGGGAGGAGTGGTCAGCAGGATGGGGCACGAGCTGCCAGTGCTCGGTCTCCTCTCAGCTCTCACACCTGGGAGATGCTGTTGGCTAGACGGAATGACATTTTTTTGGCTCTCTCAGTCTCCTGGAAAGAAAAGGGAAAAGACAAAAGTTTCATTGGAAGGAATGGCCAAATGTCGAATTGATTGAGGTGAAAAGGCTAAATGCTGGTTTTGGAACTCCCAAGAGTTAAAATGCCTTATTGTAACCCACATATGGAGCTACAAAACTCACAGAGCCCAGTGACAAATGTAGCCCAGTGACAACTGACATTGGCTGGGCAGGCTGCCACATGGCAAACCTGGAACTCCAAACTCTTCCAGGGAGTGGATGCTGACTTAGAACCACCGTACAGGACAAGGCAGAACTGGCCCCAGTGCATCTCTGAGACTGTATCTCTCTCTAGGAGTAAAAAACTTTGTCTTTCTCCCACGGAGCCACTGGTGGGTTTTGAACTGTGGACCTTGTGGTGGGCAGCCCAACGTATAACCACTATGCTACAGGGCTCGGCCGCAATATAAGCAGGTAATAGATGTCAGAGTGACCACAGGGCAGCAAGTTGATGCTTCCGGTCTTCACAGGGAGGATTAGCGTCAGAAGGTCAATGAAGCTTTCTTTATTCCAAGCAACACAGCTCTCCTTCCCTCCACCAAGTCCAAAAGAACCCAATTCTGAACCATCACGACCATACAGGACAAGGGAGAACTGCCCCTGTGAGGTTCCGAGACGGTGACTCTTTATGGGCAATAGAAAGCCCTAGAGAAGCTGGTGGTTCCAAACGGCTAACTTTGCAGTCAGGAGCCTGACACAAACATGTGGCCACTGCACCTTCAAGGCTCCAGACCCTCCACCAAGGGGCAGCAAAAAACCCAACCTTCCCCTCTCTCTCAACAGAGACTACATAAGCACGCTGGGCAGCAGAGACAGGGGCAGGGAGATGCCAAGCCACAGAAACTGTAGAGACCAAGACCTTCCTCTAGAGCCCAGAGAGAGAGAGAGAGAGAGAGAGAGAAAGCCTTCCACTAAGGTTGGCACCCTGCATTTGGACATCTAGCCTTAAACGGTGAGAAATAAACTTCTGTTTGTCAAATCACTTGTGGCACCCCTGTTAAAGCATTACCAAATACCCATGAGGTGTCTTGGAGGCGTAGTAGCCATGCGTTGGGCTGCTAGCCACCGGGTCCGCAGCTTGGAAGCCCCGGCCGCTCGAAAGGAGAGGAGACGGGTCACAATGGGTCAGAATCGACTCGCTGGCAGTGCGTGTGAGGGCTGACGATGGGCTGGAGTCAACTGGATGGCGGTGAGGCGTGTTTGAGTTTAGGTAACTAAGACTGTGGCCTTGGCAGGTGCATGTGTCTCATTGGACTGTGATCCTCCCTGGTATCTGGAGTAGTCGATGCTCACACCACCTTTCTGGGGGGGGGGGGGGGGGGGGGGGGACGGGAGAAGCTGGAAGGGAAGCTTCACTGTCAGCCTTCTCTCTCATGCCACCTGAGCCACATAAGATGGCTCTGTACATGCAACTCTGCCACCCAGTGCCTTCCCAACCACCCCTCCCCCACCCAGCTGGCACCAACGCTTTACCAGATGTCGCCGTTTCCTCTTGGGTTGGATGCCCTCCTGCACATAGTGGGGCCACGGGAAGCCCTGGGTAGTGGAGCATCCGCTCTCACTAGACACCTCCTCCGAGTCTGAGTCCTCCTGCCTGGGCTGGGCAAACAGCTTCTCCGGGTAGATCTCCTTCAGCCAGCCTTCAAAGAAGACTTCCAGGCAGCGGCCAGCCTCTGCCACCTCTGAGTCAGGCTGAGGGCGAAGATGAGCAGAGATGGTCTGGCTGGTTTCCACCAGCTCAGCAACCCCTCCCCCTCACCACTCCCTTGGTCCCACAAAAGCTCAGAAAGCTCAGAGCCCGGCCTGGGGCGGAGGGGTGTCCAGAACTTGATGCTTTCACCTCAAGACTCAGAACAAACCAGTTTGCTCTTAAAGCAAAAGTGGCCCTGGCTAGTGCTGCAGATGGCCAGTCACCAGCCCTCCCCACTTTCCCCGAATGCCCGAGAGGCCCAGGTGAGGACTTTGAAGCGTATGGCGGTCCAGACCCAACCTCACTGCCCTTGATCCAGGCAGGAGGGGCCTGGCGGCACTTAGAAAGCTGGGGGGCGGGGGGCGGGGCGTGGAAACAGGGCAGGACATACATAATTGAACTTGGCACAGTTCCAGAACATGAGGCGCACATCTGACACCACCTCTTCTGGGGTGGTGTAGTGGGCCGGGTCCTTCATTTGCAGCTTCCTTCGGATGATGGACAGATCCATGGGCCGCTTGATAATCTGGTAGTAATGCCGGGCCTCGGAAGGGAAGGAGGAAGAGAGAAGCAGCCACGGGAGAGGTGGGAGGGAAGAAGAGGTGGAATAGGCGGAGGGGAGCAGAAGAAACCCAAGGTGGGGTGCAGATGGAAGACGGAAAGGAGAGACAGAGAAGGGGAGGAAGGGGTCACTTGTCAAGTCAGGTCTGAGAGAGCAGCAGTTGGGAGTGTGGCGTGGCCACAGAGCCCAAGTCCCCTGGAACATCCACAAATTAATAATGTGAGCCCCGGTGGCGTAGTGGTTGTGCATGGGACTGAGGCCCACTGGGATGGAGGTTCAATTCCAGCAGTGGCTCCACAGGAGCAAAGGCTGGGCCTCCTACTCTCACCACCAGAGGGCAGTGATGCACCACCCCCACAAAAAATTACTACCATCACTGCTTCCGGAGGCCATGCTCTGACCCCACCCTGTGTGCTCCCGTGACCCCACCGCCATGTGGGAGTCCTCCGAGCAGGAAGGGCAGGAGCGGGCAGAGACTGAGGGGCCATCCTTACCAGGGGGCTGACCGGCTCGTGAAAGGGGAGGCTGAGGCTGTTGCAGCACAGGGACAGGACCAGCTTCTCACACTTCTGCAGAGAGCAGACAGGGCCCCTGTCAGAGCTGCAGCAGGACGACTAGGGGGTCTGGCTGCCTTGTCAGGTTGGAGCTAGCATCCTAAGGGCACCACGTGGGCTCCCAGGCCAGAGGAAACAGCAGGCAGAAGGCCAATCAACCTTCCCCGACCCCCACCCCCATCAGTCACATTGCTGGGTCTAGGCCAAAAGAAAGGTATGAGAATAGGCCTTCCACCCCACCCCCCACCCCCCGCCCCCTCTGAGAAGCTTCAGTCCCTATAGGAACTGGATGGACGCCTTGGCAGGGACCCACCCCTCCCTACCTTCTGGTCATACATGCTCAGTCCAGGAGGTGCGCGTACTCCAGGCTGGTCATAGCGAGCGTTCTCACAGTCGTATTCCACCTCGGGCTGGGTCAGGCTACGACACAAGGTGCACACCCACTCCCCCCTGCATAGGGCAGGGGAGGCCAAATGAGGCCTCAGCACACTGCCAAGAGCTCCACTGCTGGTCCCTCTACCCTCAGGGAGGTGTGGGAATGGCACGGGACATAGAGTCCCCAGCCCCAACCTCCGGGAAATAACTTCCTGGTCACGAGCTTGACACATGCAAAAGCTCAGGACGCAGTGCACGGAAAACCCCAAAGTCTAGGAGTTAGGAAAGGAGCAGGGCTGGGACAACCAGGACAAATCTGTCTGCAGGAAGTGTCAAGGAAGTCATTTGAATGCCAAGCAGCTGCCGGCCTGTGTGCAGAAGGCCCACAGCTGTCAGGTTCGGCTCATCCACCTGCAACTGGAGTTGGGGAGGACAGCTGACCTGGGGGCCCTGCGGGGTCTGAGCTGGAACGAGAAGCCCTGAGAGACAGCCCCTGGCCCTGGGCTCCTGACTCACCCTGGAAAGCTGAGCAAGGCCGGCACGTGGCAGGAGAGGTGGTAAACTTTGGGGCAGTGGTCACAGCACAACAACTCTCCCCCGTTGAGGCACACAGCACAGAAGTCCTCATTCTCAATGGGTGCTGGAGGGCCCTTCTTGGTGCCAGAGTTCCGAGGAATGAGTCTGTGTTCCTCAGAAGATGCACCCTCCACCTCTGGCGCCCGCTGCCCAGCAAGAGACGTGACGGTGACCTTTCTTCCTCCAAGAGTTGGGGCGTGGGTGGCGTCCGGTGGGCTGTCCTGGCTGACCTTGGGGGGGATAGTGAGTCTGCGCACTTGGAGCACAGCACCTACAGCTCGTTGGGGCAAGGAGGAACTGGCAGGCACTGAGCACCTACTGTGAGACCACTTATTCCAGGACCCAGGCCAGACACACCCCTTCAATTCTGGGTCAGAGGACTCATCCCTTGCAGCAGGGAGCCGGATCTGACCAACCCACAGCCCCACTCCGGGGCTTGGCCCACTCAGGCCAAGGCTCCCACACCAGAATTCTGGTAGCTGCAGAGAAAAAGGAGATGTCCTTGGGCTGGGTCAAGGTCAAAGGCTAAGGCATAGCAAAGGCACACCGGGGCATTAAAGTCGTTGGAACAGGGTCTGTCCTGGCTGAAGAAGGAAAATCAGAAGGGACCCAGAAGCAGAATGACAGCCACAACAGGAAAAATTCCACCAAAGCCCTTGAATGAGAAACTTGGAAAAGGGGTAGTGAACCAGGAGTCTAATGTGGGAGATTTGATTATTTCCAGGGGTGTGGAGAGAAACGTGCATTTAAAGCAGTGTTGTGGCCACCAAGTTCGAGCAGGGCATTGTTGTTCCTGACTCTGCAGGCCAAGAGATTGGTTGCTATGCAACATGTACACTGTCCTACGTCAGTAAGGGGGAGATCACGTTTCTATCAGGGTGTCAACTGATCTTTTTTCCCACTTCAGTGGGGTTCCCCCCTCCCCCAATTTAAATGTGAATCTTCTGCTTCTGGTTCATCAGTCATGAGTGAACCAGGAGAACCAGTTCACAGCCTTGCTGGTACCTTAATGGACATGCTGGAGGACTCAGTGCCACACTCGATGATCAGCAGGAAGCTCCCATCCTGGTCATTCTTCTGGGGTTTCAGCTTGAACACAGGCATCTCTCCTGAGGAGGCGGCACAGATCTTGAGTCGCTCCAACCGCACATAGGGGATCTTGGGCTCATTGCAGAAGGCTCTGTGGCTGAAGAAAGAACCCTGGGTTTGGGCAAAACCTTTCCAACCTCCAAGACAAAACAAGGCATTCTCTGAGAATGGGGGTGTGTATGCAGATAGCCTGTTGCATGGGGTTGAAGCCAGGATGCCCTCTTATAACCGTCCCAGACAGAATGTCATATATAGCCCACTTAAGGACCAGGGAGGTAATGAAGGCAGTTACGGGCAAACTTCTGTTTTCATTTAAGGTATCAAGGATGATGACTTCCTATGCCAATCTCCTAGGATATGAAGTGGGGCATGGGGGCGGCTGGGCCAAGAACTGGTTTACCTGATGCTCCGATTCTCCTTTGTATCCAACTTGAGAGCTCCTTGTTCAAAATGCTCATACTCTAAGGACAAAGACAATTGCCTATGCCATATATATATTTGTGACAATATATCTGCCATCCATATCTATGATCATATGTTTCTTTACACACTTTCTACCCATAACTGAAATCAAACAGCTACAACCACTTACCTTTCACTACTGTGATTCATACTTTCTACTCGAACCTACTACTCACACCTTCAGCCACATACCGTTTACACAATTGTGACCCACACTGTAATTACACACAGAGGGAACAATGTAACCACTGGTCTCTTTCCTGAGAGTAGAGTAAGGTCACCTTCTTTCTGAAGAATTAATTCAGATAACTCTCAGAAGCTAAGTAAGAGTGAGGCTTGGGTCAGACACACAGGAACCAGAGTCTCACTCTTGAAATGAGCTCAAAAATCACTTGCTCCTGGTACTTGGGTGCTACCTGCTCTCAGAGGTCCTTCTGTCCAGTCTCTACCTCTCGGCCAGATGCTGGGATGCTAGCACTGCCTGAACCCAGCGCACACCACACAGGCAGGAAGGCTCCCACAGAGCCCAGCCTGCCGAGTGCAGCTTTGGTGGTCCCGGAAGCTGCTGTGAGGACAGCAGGAGGGCTAGCATTCCTGGAGCACCCACTGAGCACCAGGTACTGCCCTGGGTATTTCACAGGGGGTACAGTCAAATCGACTCTCTGGACAAACAGGGTCTGACATTTTTAATTCCATAAAATGTATTTTTTTTGCATGACTGTGCAGTTATTCTCAAAAGCTCCCTGCCATCAGGTCAATGCCAACCTACAGTTAGAAACAATCATCGTTGCATTGGTCTTTCCAGCAGTGTGATCATTGCAAACTACGCAGTCACCACGTATGGCCCTAGCAAAGTTCCAAATCACAAGGCAGTTGCTTCCACCCTTCCCCACTAACCCCCACCTTCCACAAAAGATCAGCCCCCTTATCAAACGGGCCACGGACAGCTGAGCAGACTCAGCCAGTCTCCCATAGGCTGAACTCTCTTTGCCACGCGGCATAACACAAGTGGGAAGCACCAGTACAAAGCAAATTCTTAGTACCACAGAGTCAGCTAGCAAATCAAAGGGCTCTCCTGGGCTGATATGTCCCCCTGATAAAGCAGACAGGACCAGTCCTATTTACAGTTTAAGAAACTAGTTCCGAGAGCTTCTGCCTCTTACTAAGTAAGAATCGAGCATAAAGACAAAGAACTGGCTTCCCAATTGGCTCTGTCTGACTTCAAAGCTCATGCTCTCTTCCTGGTAGTTTTAGCCCTTCGTCCTGATCCCTCAACTTAGAGCCCAGCCTCCCAGGAGTTTTTGTGTGGCAGGGGGAGAGGGGGACTCAGTGTCCTAAGGAAGCTAAATCCCCACCATGCTTGGATCCAACTGGAATCCAGGCTACAGTGGAAGTAGCAGAACATCTATCAATAAATCACTTCTGGAGAGCAGAACTGGACTTCTCCTGAGAGCAGCGCTTCTCGACCTGTGGGTCACGACCCCTTTGGGAGTTGAACGACCCTTTCCCGGGGTCACCTGATTCATAACAGTAGCAAAATGACACTGATGAAATAGCAATGAAAATAATTTTATGGTTGGGGGGGGGGGGGTCACCACGACATGAGGAACTGTATTAAAGGGTCTCAGCATGAGGAAGGTTGAGAACCACCGCCTTAGAAGAAGACACTGCTTCCCCAAGGAACCTGTCTGCTGGCCTCTGTCTCATGTGATGTGCCAAGTCCATCTGCCCGAGTCCATGGTCAGTGTCCAAAGCAGGCTGCTTACGTGAGCCTCACCTTTAGGGTTCCGGTAGTGCTGCAGTGCCATGGATGTGCTGTTGATGGCAGGGGCCGGTGGAGGTCTTTTCACCGACAAGTTGATGGGTTCCTCTGGCTCTGAGGGCAGAGCCACGACCTTGGGTGCATCCAGACCAAGGGCTGCGGAGCCAGGCACCAGAGAGTCAGTGAAGCGGGTGGGCTCCTCATTCTCCATCTTTCAAAAGGGAAAGGCCAACAAGAATTTTAAAAGGGAACACATTCTTGCGCTATCAGTCCCTGAGCTGTTACGCTCAGGCCAGAAGAAGGCCTCCAGTGGCCAAACTTGGGTCCAAGGATAGGCGAGAGGGAGCCAAAGGCATTTCCCCAAGACTTACCTTACACAGGGCATTCCCCAGGGCACGGTCTGCACCATCCGCCGGGCACACAGGCATAGCTCGGGATGAGCCAGAGCCGGGGCCGGAGCCAGAGCTGGGGCCGGAGCCAGAGCTGGAGCCAGCACTGCATCCTGTTTCCTGCTGTGTGTCAGCAGCTGGCGACACGCTTTGCAAAGGGCAGGTGGCCAGACTAGACACAGCCTGTCCGTGAGCAGGCATTAGGCCCGGCCCCGGCTGAGACTGGTGACTTGCTGTACTTGGGAAGGTCGGCGGGGGGTCACTCAGCAGGTTCGGCATGGATTGATAGCTGCCACGGACGAGGCTGGGCACAGTCTGCAGGTGGCTGGTTGTCAGAGTAGGCATGATCTGGCTTTGACCACTTGCTAGGGGCCCACTCAGCCGGCTTGGCACTGCCTGGGGCGGGCCAGTGGATAAACTGCTTACATTCTGGATCTGGGGCTCAAGAGACCTCATCAGCCTGGGAGAGGACACCTCCATCTCCAGAGTGTTGGAAAAGCCCATGATGCTCACCGAGGTGGAGTGCTGCGGGAAGAAGCAAGGGCAGAGTGAGGCTGTGAGATGGCGGGGGCGGGGGCAGGCCCAGCCATGGAAACACTCAGGCGCCCATTCCCCTCTGGTCTCAGAGTCTCGAAGCCGGTGAGAATGCAGGCAGTCCATAAGGTCCTGTTCCCAGTATCCTAGTCCAGGGCTTTGCTAGACTATGACAGTGCAGAGAGACAGGCAGAGTCTAGTGAGTGAGTGAGTGAGTGAGAATGTTTTGGGCAGAGACAGTGGCCAACAGTGTACCTCGTGACCCAACGCATGTGCTCACTCACACAGCATCACCCTTAGCAGCATACTAGCAGCAGCTCCATCTCCTGCCCCAATCTAGTACCTGAGTGAAGGAGGAACTGTATGACTGCCCTCCCCTTTCACCTTCTCCTCTGACTACACTAGCAGTACTGGTACTGCTGGCTTCTCTTCCCTTCCTGAGGGTCCCCTGGATGGTTTCTGCTACATAAAAGTAACCAGGAGAGAAGGCCCAAACATTCATGTGCCTCAGACGTTCTGTGAAAGAATGCCCAGGCTTAGGCCATCCAATAGCCAGAGAAGGTGGGCCAGGCCCCGGGCCCTCCCACAAGACGTGTTCCCTTGGGCTCTGCAGCATTAGATGAGGGTTTTTCACCCAAGATGATCTTGAAGGGCTCCGAGTGCAGAGGCACTTCCCAATGTATTCTAGGGTATCTCAGAGCAGCAAGATTATAGCACCGCCCAGCTGTGCAATCGCTGGATGAGGAAATAATGTTCTAAACCCAGGAATTCTTCTCTCACATCTAACTATTGGTGATGTAAGAAAACTTAAAAACATAATTTAAAAATATAAAGGCTGAAGCCATTCTGATTTTTATACTGAATCTATTTGGGTTTTGCAGATCAAAGAAACATTTAATAGAGGGGAGGGGAGGGGGAAGGGTTCTAAGTGTAACCTTCAAGAAATTTGAACCTGGATTTCTTTGCCTCCCCCACCGTTTCCCCCCAAAACTAATGAGTGACAAGTTGAACTGCTAGACGCAGAGTCGGCAATCCAAAGCTACCAGCACATTCCATAAGAGGCGGAGGAGCCTCTGCTCACATATCGATCAGGAATCCTACAGAGGCAGTGCTGCTCTGGCCGACAGGAGCCCTGGACTTGAGGGCAGGAAGAGTCAGGCAAACGAGCGGACCTCTCTCAAGTCCAAGTGGGAAACGGCCAAGCAGCTCAAAGCATCCAACGTCGAGGGGCCTACACCTGCCACTCCTTTCCCCCGTGAGTAAGACATAGAATTAAACAAACAAGGCTGGGTAGCTCCCACGACCACCAGAGGGCAGTGATGCCCCCCCCCCCAAACAAAAACAACAAAAAAAATTAAACCACTTCTCAGTGAAGAAAAAGCTGCCTTCATCTCAGTGAAGTGCGATTCCAGGAGCACCAGTTTCACCCTTCCTCCCTTGTCCAAACTAGCACAAAATCCCATTTTATGTCTTAAATAACTCTCAAATTAATACTCATTAATTCCCCTCTTCACGAATGAAGGCTGCCAGCTTAGCCTAATCTACTTCCAGATCTTCCCAGACAATAATCCTAAGGCTTCGGTGGGAAAATAGTTTCAAAATGATCAGCTCACATCTTTGCTTAAAGCATTGCTCGTCAGCCTTCCTTAGGTGACCACCCTTGAATCCAGATCCTCATGCTGTGTTGACCCCCAACCATCAAATTATTTTCATTGCTACTTCATCTCTGTCAATTTGCTACTGTTATGAATCATCATGTAAACATCTGATATGCAAGATATATTCTCCTTGTTACAAGTTGAACATAATTGGGCTGAGCCCTGGTGGCGTAGTGGTTGTGCGCGGGACTGCAGCCCACAGGGTTGGAGGTTCAAATCCAGCAGCAAGGCTGGGCCTCCTGCTTCCACCACCAGAAGGCAGTGATGCCCCCCAAAAACACAAAAACAAAACAAAAATAAATAAACAAGTGAACGTAATTAAAGGGTAGTGATTCATCTCAAAAACAATTTGTAATTATATATTGCAAAATATTTCTAATGACAAATAAATGAAATTTTGTCTTGAAGCAGAGTATAGCATGGGTTACAGACTTCAACCCTGCTACTCGATGTGGGCATATCTGCATGTGAACCTACCTGGAGACAGATAGAGGAGCTGTGGGTATCTTGGTTCCTGAGACCATTGTAAATAGGTGTTTTTTTGATGGTCTTAGGTGACCCCTGGGAGAGGTTGACACACCTTTCAAGGTTTGCAGCCTTGACTGCACTCCATTTCTCCTAGGAGAACTGAGGAAATGCTTAGTATGGTCCTCAGCACCCTGCTAGCCCGGGTCTGCTGGCCTCCTCTGCGGCCTTGGCTCATTTGGTGAGCCTCTCCTCTGCCATCGTGTTGCAGTTCTGAAACACACCAGGCTCTCCCTCGACGCCCCCCCTCCCTCCCTGCACACTGCCTCCACAACGTTCTCCCCGCCTGCGGCTGCTCCGCCTGTCCTTCCTCAAAACTGAGCTCAGTGTTTTGTTTCCACAGCCAGCCACACAGACATGAGTGCAGACTCATGCTTTATCCCAGACCAGAGCTCCTCTTTTGTGCTCCCCTTCTTCATGCTCAGAGCACAACTCACGATATCATCTGATCAACGTCACTCCCTGTAAACTCCATAAGGCATGGATCTTGTCTATTTTGCTTATCCACTATATTGCTAAACACAGAAGTGTTTAGATGAATAAATGAATTGACATGCTATTTAAAATATTTTTTAATCTAAAATATTCTTTCATTTGTTTTTTTTTGGGGGGGGGGCATCACTGCCCTCTGGTGGTCATGGGAGCTACCCAGCCTTGCTGTTGCTGGATTTGAACCGCCAAGCCAGTGGGCTGCAGTCCCGCAACTCAACCACTACGCCACCAGGGCTCAGCCCTTAAAATATTTTTTAAAAACAACATGTGACTATTTACTTGAGAGATCCTAAGTCAAATGAGCCTCAGCACAGTACGACTTGTCCTCCCCGAGTCCTCTCTACAACTGCCATCGTTACAGAACTAACCAGCCTCAAGAGACTGGCTTACTAGGCAGACAGAGACGCTGAGATGAGAGCCCTCAGTCACCTGTAGGGTATGGGACTGAACTCACCCCTTTATGAGGACAATCAACCAGTTAAGCTCAAATGGTCAGCATTTACCCAAGGACAAGGTTCGGAGGGATAGGGAAGACAGAGGAAAGAAAGCAGGAACACAGGGAAGAAATGAGATAAGTGATTACACATTGACGGAATTACAAGAGTTGAGTTGAAACAAAATGTGAATGAATTCAGAAATCAAGGAATGGTGGAGGGGTTGTGAGAGATGGGACTATACAGTAACCTGCGCTGGAAAGCAAAGCAGTGCTTCCCTCAAACAATTGGGAATAGAAATACATGACCCAGAAATAGTACTACTTAGATATATGCTGCAGAAACTTCATAGCCAAAGAGGTATATACACACTCATGTCCATCATAGCACTATTCACACCCTACTGATACCAAGAAGCAGGAAACAGCCTTAAAAACAGTCAACAGAAAAGTGGATCAACAAACTTTGGTACAGACACACAATGGGACATACATCATTGAAGAATAATGAAACTGTAAAGCACCTCATGATGTGGACGGACTTAAGAGAATATTATGCTGAGTGGCAACGTTATCTTAAAAACAAAGAAAGGGTTTTCATACCAAAAGAATTAGCCTTTGTCCCCAAGAGTGGGAGGGGAAGGGCGGAAAGAAGAAGCAAGGATAGATAGGCATTGACTTCAGTGAAGGGAATATAGGACAGGAGGGAGATGGGGAACGATGGGGGGTGGAGGCACAGAACGCGTCATCCATGGGGTTTCATAGATTATTTTAAATGGTGGATACAAAAACTAGGTTTGGCATGTAACCCCCCTGCCTAGTTAACATTAGAAAGTTTTAAAATTATCGTTATTGTTTTTATTATCACTAAAGTGCTTGAGAATGTACTGTATGCAAGGCAGTTGGCAGCGTATCTGCTACACGTTGCCTTCCTTTAATCTTCACACTCATGATGAGAGGATGACGACGCAGAAGCTAAGGGAAAGGATCCAGGCAGACCTCCAGGGCAGCAGGGAGCACTCACTCTGTAGGTTTTCACCAAACCCAAGCTGTTGCTGCCGCTGCCGCCGCCGCTGTTAACATCGCTGTCCTTTACACTTGAGGAGAATGAACCTCGGGCAGGCTTATGATGTGTGTGATGTTATTGTAAATTTTACATTATTTTGTAAACTTCTGTTCCTGTGTAATTCTGGTCAGGTATGGAAATACAACTGAAGCTCATTTCCTGATCTTGCTAATGTTAGATTCTCGGGGTTTTGTGCATATAGACAGCATGCCATCCGTGGAGAAGCAGCTTCCGTTCTTCCTGCCCAGTCCTTAGGTTTGTTAACCCTTCCTTACGCAGCTTGCGGAGACCTCGGGCGTGATGATGCCAAAGAAATGGCAGCAGCTCCTACTCCCACCGCCAGAGGGCAGTGAGGCCCCAAAACAAGAAAGTGGCAGCAGTCGGCACGTTGGCTTCATTCTGATGTCCAGTAGCTGCTTTCAGGATTTCACCATGAAGAGGGATCTCAGTGCAGGCTTTGTAGATTTAAAATCCAGACCTCTGGCACCCAGACCACACTCTTTATTCTGGCCTATTCCTGGCCCTTTCAGTCCTGAGGCGTTTCCACTCTCCCCCAACCTCGGTCCTTCAACCTTGTCGTCCTGCCCCCTTGTCTGCCTCGCCCCGGTTTTTCTATCTTCTCAACCATCTTCTCTTTCTTTCTATCTTTCCCCTTCATGACCTGTATGACTGCTTGGGTTAAACTGATAGTTTATGGTCTCAATTTTAAAAGAAGATGATGAGGTAAGTGCCTTCTGCTTAATTTTTCCAAAGAAAGGTGGGCCTTTTCATTTCCTTCAGGAGTTCAGTGAGTTTCAATAGAAAGGCTCCAACTTGCTGTCTGCTTAAAGTCTCAAGACAGAAACGACGGTGAGGTGGAGAGAATACTCAAATCAAATTGAGGAGCCCAGCTTAATGGACCAATAGAGATTGGTGTCTAACAGGCACTGGTTGATGCCCCTTGGCAGGTGACCCCCTGTTGTTCTGGGGAGGCACTGCCAGGTTTCCTAACACACTGTATTTCCTTATCAATGAACAGGAACACCCATGATTATCGCCATCCCTTTTTAATAGCTGGCACAGTCTAACCCTCTGAACTGGATTCTTTTACCTCGGCCCTATTTGACAGAGACCTTAACTGTAGTTCTGCTATTCGTCTTATCTACTGATGCTGAACTTTGAGAATGGCACACAGGGTTTTCAGTGAGATTCTTGGCACCCAGCATTTAGGAAGACCACATCTATCAGGGTCCATCCTAGGGACAATGGGACACTGCTGGGTGTCCTAAGACATGGTGTTTGTGTTGCTCCTGTTGTTGTTGTTAGGTAGAGTTGGTTGGTCCTGACTCACAGCAACCCGATGTACAACAAAGTGAAATACATGCACAAGGTCAAATTCCATCTGTCAAATGTTCCAAACTGGGAGTAGAGATCACCTGTATAGACTCTCAAACCTTCTGTCCCTTTGTGCAGAGTACTTACAACAGAGCATATGATGTAGGTCAATAGACTAACAGAGGAGAGGAGCACATGCAGACTAAGTAGTAGAAAAATGGTAGACATTCTCTCAGAGAGCACTTTGAGCTAGGCCTGCTGTTCTGGCTCCTGAACACCCAGGGACAGAATGAGGGCAGAGGCATACCCTGAGATATTGTGGCCTAGATTAATCTCTCTCATCTCCACAGCTAAAGCCAAATCCAAGCAGGTGGCATGCAGCTCTGGTAAGGCTCTGGTAATAAGAACTTGGGAAACCCCCACAGGGGATCCTGAGAAGGAATCAGAGGAAGTGCTATGAGGAATTCAGGCCCAAACCCCATCCTACAGGCTGATGTAAATGTAAACGCAGTGCCGTCTGTGGAATTGGAAGGTGCTCTGTGTTAGCTATTCTGAAATAAGTCACCCAGCTCTCTGGAATGAAGAGTTACAAATTCATAAAACTAAAGATCAGGTTGATTTTTGGAGCGAGAGAGAGAGAGAGAGAGAGAGAGAGAGAGAGAGAGAGTTGGCTGCCTGTCCCTTACTATGCTGCCAGTGCTACTAGGTGAGAGGGGGAAACAGTAGGACCAATTTTGAGGACCAAGAGAGAAGACAAAATCTCTAGGGCATACCAGGAAGGAAGAGCCAAGAGCCTGTGAGGACTGGAGAAGGTTCTGGCAATGTGGCCAGGTTGTCTGACACTCGGCGCTTCAAAGCTCATCTGTCACTGGAGAGGCTGCTGCCTGCTCCGTCAGAGCGAATGAGAGACTAGGAAAGGGTTTGGGCTGCTGTAAAGTCTGTATAGGGCTATCACCGACATGCCTACGCTGCCCACTACCTAAATGACACGCTAACTTTATCTCCACATGCAGAAAGCTTGGGATTTCATGTGGAAGATACTTCTTTTGAGATCCCTGTTCAGAAAGAATGAGTTCAGAAAGAATGAGTAGTCAAAATGTTAGGTTGTCTTGGGACTAGCTTGGGGGACTCTGCGGGCCCTCTGCTCTCCCCTAACTGTTGTCGTTTGCTCACATCCCCTCTCTCTCCACCCTGTCGGTTTCTGTCCCGCACCCTCTGGTCCATTTCCTCTCCTTGTCTCCATCTGCCTGATCTATGACCTGCCTGACTTCTCTGAATGACCTCACCCGAAAACTAGTTGACATGATGGCAATGGGTTTGGGTTTGAGTTTTTATTAACTTATTGGATCTACCACTCGGGGACCCCCTGAAGTTGTCTGACTTTGAGCTTCTTCTGCTTGTCATTGGTGACTGTGCAACCCACCCCTCACACCTCAGACCCCTCGTCTGACGGGCCTGTGCTCTCCCCCTCCCCACCCCATCCCCAGGATCTTTCTCTAAAGAACTGAACTAGCTCACATTACTATTCTGTTCATCACGAGGTGCCAACAGTCAGGGGCGGCAGCACTGCACTTTCACTTTAGCAGCAGAGTGATGTTCCAGGGTCACACAGGTTTCAGACTAGGAACCCAGACCCAGTCTTGAAAGCTTGCTGGCCGCTTTCCATTTTGTACCATTAGCTAGAAAGCTAGCACCCTCATCAGAAGTGATTGCGAAATCAATAAACAGACACTTAGTGCTCATGCCCTGAGTTTAATATAAATTTCAGGTTCTTACAGCAAGATAATATTGCTGGGATAAAGTCGTGCAGATAGGATGGTGCTGCACATTAGTTAATTTTCCGGATTGCTGAAACATACCTCTTTCACTAACAAAATGTAGTTGGCATAAAACATGATTTCAAATGGGGATACTTCCCAAACCCCTTCCACACTACCCTGCCTTATTAAACAGAGCACCTGGAGCCTGGTGAGAACACTATTTAGGGACCTCAGGGAACTTGGATGAGGCTCTGTTGCTAGGGTGAGTTCTACAGTTCAGTGAAAGAGAGTGGTGTCTTCTTGGAAACACACAGAGGAGGTCTTTACTCAGGCCGGAGGATACAAATAAGGAGATAAGAGCAGAGGTAGAGGAACTTGGGAATTTAATTCAGTGATTCAAAAGTTTCAGGTAGGTAGCTTCAGTTAGGTAGCTTGGTTTAACCCTACAAGTTCCTAAAAAATCTGCATCAGAGAGCTGAGGGAGGAAGTAACTTTTCCAGGAATGGACTGGTTTCACATGTTGGTTGATAATAGTGATATTGTTCCTTTAAAACAGAACAAAATAAGCAGACACAAGTAAACAATGATGCTGCTCTCATTGGCAGTGACTGTTTCTCCACTTCAATGACAAGCTCTGGTCCTGATTAAGGTTGAGCCTGTCCTAGGGATGGAACTGTGCGGATACAGGCTAACTGGCCAAAGACAAGTAGTAAAGGGTCTACAGGCAGTGAACAAAGCAGCACTGTGGAATGCCCAGCCCTGAAGATCCAGGGAGAGCTGGAAAGCAGAGAATTGCAGAGTTTGAGATCAAAGAAATAGATTCCAGAAAGTCTGGAGTGAAGAAAAGAATGAGTGGAACCTTCTAGTATACGTGCTGCCCAAGTGAGCACTGAATGGAACCTTCTAAAACCAAGCCTTTTAAGACTCAGAATTAGATCAGAGGTATTCAGTGTTATAGAGGGTTATGCATTGAACTCAGCAGTCCAAGATCAATTTGCAGCTTTGAAAATCCACAGGGGAACCTCTACCCTGACCTACAGGATCACTGTTAGAATCAACTCAATGGCAATGAGTTTGTGGTTTGTTTTTGTTTTATCACCCAAAGCTTAGAAGCAAGGTCCTATTAACTCCTAAGTCACGAGTGCCAGACAGACATCTTGGGTTTGGTCTTTGAATGAAAGCAGGAGACAACTAAAGAAATGGGTTTCCCAGATGGGGCTGAATGCAGGACACTTGGCCTGGGTATTTGACATACTCCAGGGGAGAACAGAGTGGATGTCTGCATCGTTCTGCAGTTATTGAGCACGTCCTAAGAAAGTCTCAGTTGGTCCTAGGAAAATTCTGAGCAGAAGCTACTGTCAGGGCCAGGTCAGACAAAAAGATCTCTGCTGGGCTTCTATTTCCTCTTCCACGCGCTAATCATGTAAAGTGTAAGAATCAACTTAAGGGCCTGGAGTGAAAATGCTTTGAGAATGGGCTAACTGTTACTTGCCAAAGTCATTAAACTTCTCTTCTGCTTCACTCTTAATGATCTGAATCATAGGGATGCCTACTACTTCTAGATCCATTAATGAAAATTAAAGTACCCAGAATCCTCCCAAGTCATACAAGATGGCCTCAAAGTCCTCTGTTGAACATTGGGAGCTACACCGTGTACAGAAAAGTGGTTCCTTTCGCAGGTGAATCAGAGCTGGGTTCGTGTTTCTTCATTCCATGAGCTCTTCGAAGAAAGACTTCTATGAATGCTTCAGCAGTCAATTAGTCCACAAGTAGGAAATGAAGCCACCTACATGACTTCCTGTTTCACAGAAGACTTAGGGGACGCTGTTGTACAGTTGTCGCCATGATCTCTGTCCACAGAGGCTGGACCCAGAATAGGAAGTCCAGGCAACATTGACTGTCCACCAGATCTCAGCATCCACTCAGTAACATCCCACAGGCCCCTAACAAGACAAGCTGCTCCTGAGTCGCAGGACTCAAGCCATGGGAAACCCCACTTTAGAGTGTTGACATCTCATTTGCATAGCACTGTCTGTTCACCATTATGGCACTTGATGTCACCCCTCAAGTATGGGGGAACGACTACTCTGCTGTAACGAAAGTCCTCCTTGTGGTGAGGGAATGCTGGTGGGCCGCTCAGAGCATGAAAGAGTCTCTAGGGAACTGGAAGAGAGGTGGTGGCGCCATCGCTTGCTTTGGTTTGTAAGCTTCGGGCAGATTTCTGATTTCCCTGGAACTCAGAGGCCAGCAAAGGGCAAGTGTAGGCTGGAGTCCAAAACCTCTTGACTAGATAACGATAACCAGAACCAGGCTGGGTCCTAAGACTTCCTCCCAGCAGAGCCCAAGTCTACATTCAAAGACTGGACCGGGAGGGAAATCCAGCAGGTGAGAGGACAAATGGAGGTCTATTTCTCCGACTTCAGGGCACAAAGAGAGGTGACCTAACCTCGTCATTGACACTGGGCCGAGTCAGGAACCTGAGCCCAACTGAACATGCCCCAGGGCCAGCTGGAGAACCCTTAGGTGGGTCATTCACCTCTCTGTGCCTCAGTTTCCACATCTTTCAAAAGGAAATAAGAAAGTGGCTTCCTCATAGTACCGCTAGGATAAACAGATAAAAATGGAATACTCCATGTAAAACATGAAAAAATGGAAAATATCCTTCAGAATAATATCATGTAACAAGGTGTTTGAAATATTTGGCATCTTCAAGGTTCCCTCCAAAGTGCCCTCTGTCCAGGTCCAGCTTCGTTTTATTCCTCAAAAAGAAAGTCCTTTTCCTTATTCAAACAGCTTTGTGTGTAACTTGTGTATCCTGAACTCTGTCTCAGGCAAGCAGATCCAGAATTTCCTCTGGCCAGAATAACAGCTTTGGGGTCCTTTTCCTGGTCACTCAAGCCACGAATAAAGCATCTAAGAAATGACAGGTCTCCTGCCCCTTCAAACCTTTGCCTGGATCTCAGTTAATATGGACCAGGAGAGGCTCAAAATGAGAAGAGGGGGTTTCTGAAAGCTTCACTAATTCAACTGCCAGCCCTTCACACAGATGGATAGCATCCTATTGCACTTAGCCCCCAGGGCCACCCGCCAGGCAGCATAGACTCCATGCGTCTGTGGAGGCACTGAGCTCCGCCCTGACACTGCATGAGAACAAACTGAGGCTCACTTAGTCAGAAGCAACATTTTCTACCAGTTTTCTCCTACCACTTGAGCCTTGGCATTACCCAGACTTCCTTCAGGGCCTCTTCCACAGGACAACACCCTTGCCTCAAAATGTAACATCTTTCCCAGGTCCCCACTCTCAGAGACTGACAACCCAGGGAGCTAAGACAAGATGGGCTGCCAAGTCTAAGGGCTTCCTCTCTATCACCTCCCATTGTCAGTCAGGTATCAACTCCTGAATAGCTCGTGAAGTCTTGACCTCCTCCTCATTACCATTAGGACTGGTTTATAATTCAGCCTCCCCTCTTTTTCCTCTGTGCTCTCATTTCCCTTACCACGGCTAAAGTGACTGATCTAAAATCTAGCCCAAACCCTCTCTCTTCTTGCTGGAAATGCTTCACTTACTCCTCAAAGCCTGCAGGGCAGATCTCAGCCCCAGGGCACTATTAGCAGGTCCTCCAACCTCTCCCTTTCCCCAGGGCACCTCCCTGGCCCTGACAAGCCAACTTGTTGGAAGACCCTGAGTTGCCCCCAGTTATTTCCTTCCTTCTGGATCTTTCTGGCTTCGTTTCCCCTGACTCCCAGCTAGCCTAACTTGTCCTCCTTAAAATCTCAGCTGCACATAATGCCCTCTATAGAGGGAGATTTGTATGACAAGCCCCTCCTCCCAGGCTAAGGCGCTCCTTCTAGACCCCCTGTATTTTATACCACTTTACCGCGTGGTGAGGCTGCTGCCTGCTCGGCTGTCCCCCCCTTCAAATGTGAGCTCCAGTGGAGAGCGGGGATTCTCTTGTTCACCAAGGTGAGGTCAACACCTAGCAGCATATTTGGCATACACTCCAAACTCAACTGCTGTCAAGTTGATTCTGATTCATGGCGACCCTATAAGACAGGGCAGAACTGCTCTTATGGTTTTCTGAGACTGTAATTTTCTCCTTCAAAGTGGCTGGCAGTTTTGAACAGCTGACCTTGACATTAGCAGCCCAAGGTCTAACCCACTATGCCACCAGTGCTCCTTGGCATACACTAAGAGACTGAGATATGTAATTTTGAATGTTGACTGGATAGGTCAAGTATTAAAAGTTAAACTCCTAACGGCCACGGAGGGCCTATTTTCAGCACCTGTGGCTGAACCATTTCAAAAGGTGAAACAGGCAAGCTGCAGACCAGACATCACTAACATCAGAGGCTTGCCAGACTTCAGGAGTCACCAGGAATTTCCCAGTTAACATATCAAGCTTGCTATCCCCCATTTTCCTCTTTTCTCCAATGCCGCTGAATCAGATTGACCTAAGCCGTACGTGCAAAGGGCATTACTGACTGGGGGAGGGGAGGTGGGAAACATGGCACAAAGTGGGAGTTAGGTGTCAAGCACGGGCTGCAGGGCCAAAGGGTGTTGCAGGGATGAAATGCAGAAGTAGGGGGGGAGTGGGGAGGGCCGGAGGCACTAGGAGAGCAGAGCCCACCAAGCCGGGGGGAGGCAACAGGAAAAGTGGAACTGGGTCAAAGAACGCAGGGGAGGGTGGGTGCAGCGAATGGCACGGGAGTGAGAGTTTAGCTGGAAGGGTGATAGGATGGGGTGGGGAGAGAGCAGGGAGCAGTTCTGGGACGGCGTTATTGCCAGGGTAGGCGAGTGGGTCAGCAGGCCCCTGACCGTTCGTCTTCCAGAGATCTCCGTCTCAGTGCTCCTCGAGGCTCTGCTACCACCACAGGACATGCCTGCTGGGGAGCAGGGGGTGGGGGTGGGGGGGAGCATAGTTCTTTTCTGTATTTCCAGGCTTTGGATCCTGACAATAGTGTTGGATAACCTTGGCTTTCTCATCTTCTAGTTTTGGGGTTCTCATGGCTCAGTTTCTTTCCCTATAAAACGGGAAGGCCCATCTCACAGAGTGGAGAGGAGGTGTAAGGGACAGCATGCTTGTGAAGCCTCCCAGGCACAGACCAAGTGCTCTCCAAAATCGCTACCACTCCTGCTTCCCTTCTACCCTAAATGAAGCCCACTTGGTCCCGGTGTGCAAAGTGTGCGTGAGCGTAGAGAGGGAGGTTGAGGGTGGAGGAGAACCTCTGTCGCTGCTCATTAGGACAGACAGCATGAGTCAGGGCTGTGTGACATCCAGGGATGAAACAGGGACACCCCTCCCCCCGCCCAATCATCCTCATCCAGGTCTCTGGGCTCTTGGCTGGTAGCGGGTCCCATGTGGTCAGGGGAAGCAGGCTCCGTTAGTACCTTTCTCACCACAGTTGGAGAGGAGTGCTGGATGGTGCTGTCCAGTGAGGGGACACTGAGAGGGGTCTCGTCCCCCGATGCCTGGGGTAAAGCAGTAGCAGTATTCTTGTTGAGAGGGAGCGTGGGCTTTGGGCCCTCAGATGCTGGAGGTTCCTCCGTAGCCTGGAGCAGAAGATGAGAACTGAAGTGGGTTCCACTGCCAAGACTAGCAACAGCTGCAGTAGTAGCAGCAGCAGCAGGGAGGGCAGGGCCCAACCTGTCCCGCTCACCATCACCACCTACATAGTGTGGACAGCTTGCAATTTGTTCCCACTATCCACACTCTTCCTAAGCCTGTGTCCTAACAGAACGGTCTCAGACAGGACCCCAAATTGAGAATTCTGAACTAACTCTGTCACGCTTACTCAGTTGGTTCCCATTTTGCTTGTGATCGATGGGCTCTGAACTCTTCTCTGCCTTCGTGAGGCTGACTCCAGAGTCCCTCAAAGGAACTGAGGTCATGGGAAGATGTCTGCAGCTGTGAGTACTGATGCATAAATGGGAGGCCTGGCCATTTTGTGAGACAGGAAAAGTCAATGGCACAGCTTTGAAGATGGGAAGTGTAATTACAGATTCCAGGGAAGCGTTACTGTGAAAAAGCAAAGGGACTTAGAAGGGGAGGCTCCGGCCAAAAGTTTCCTTTAACAAATTAATAATGGTAACAATAAAGGCAGGGACCAAGAGTGAAGATGTGGACTACAGCAAAGATTCCAGAAGTATAAACTGCACCTCTTCAGGGGTGCAGAGCTCTAAGAGGAACAGTTTCCACCTCTCCCTAGGGACTGAGCAAGGGTTCCTCTGCAGGATTCCGGAAAAGTCAGCGGGTCTGGATCCAGGTCTTGGCTCTCTCCCTCAGTGTTGTGTGGCTACCAGATGAAAGGCTTACCTCCTCGGAACCTCTGCTTCTGCACCGGTCAAGTACAGATGGCAATGCCGACCCTAATGGCACGGTGGGAAGTGCACATAAAACAAGCGCGTATCGTCAACTTGAAATAAACGGGAAATCCCTATCTCTGCAGTGTTAGGAAACTGTTGTCTCTTCCGTGTAACACATAACTTCATTCTAATCCTTCAGCTCTTCCCTACCCCTTGTCTCTACCCCGGAGTGTCAGTGTGTCGCTGTGATGCTAGAAGCTAGGTCAGTGGCATTTCAAATGCCAGCAGGGTCCCCCAAAGTGAATAGGCCTCAGTGGGGCTTCTAGACTTCGAACAGACACTGAAGAAGGAACCGGCTCCTTCTCCCCACTTCAAAGGAAGTGGTTGCTGAAACCTTTACACATCACTTCAAAACATTGTCCGATACTGAAGGCCTAATGAATGGAGGCAGAACACGGTCAAAGACAGTACCACGGACGAGGAGCCCCTTGGGTCAGAGGGCACTCAAAAAGTGGCAGGGTAAAGTGGAGGGGCAGCAAAAAAGAGGAAGGCCCTCGAGGAGATGGACTGGACACCGTGGCTGCAACGATGGGATCGGGTGCTGGAACAATTGTGAGGACGTCACGCAGAAGGTCGCTGTGGGTCAGAACCGACAGGACGACACCTAGTAACAAGAACCGGCTGGGAACTGTGAGTTCGCAGCAGGGAAATCCGACAAGTTGCAGAGACAGGAGACACACAAGTTGCCGGCCCTGGTAGGAGTCCAGCGCTGTCTAGAAGGAAGCGCCATGGTCAAGGGCCAGCAAGACAGGAATGGAGTGAAAGGGTCGCACACAGAACAGCGGTGTGGGGGCTGGGCACTATGGTCTCTGGAGCTCTCACTACACTGAAGCAACTGTGGTCCTGGTGCCATCCGGGGACTGGGGGAGGTATGCTCCCTGAGCTGTCCTGCGGCGGAGCGAAGATATGCCCCCAGGCACCACGAGGCTCACCTGCAGCGTCTCCTCCTGGGTCTGGGCCTGGACAGGTGCGGGCTGCCTCACGATGTAGTTGATCTGCCCCACGATGGTCTGCTGCAGGTGCTGCGGTGACTTGGTCTGACTCAGTTGCAGGCTGGGCTGCTGAGCCTGGAGGAGGAGTTCGAGGTCCTTCTGCATCTCCTCCAGCTCAAACTTGTGGTGCATTATGTCCACGTTCTGAGAGCAGGCAGGCCCAGGAGGGGGGTT